>VMDO01005782.1:0-107711 GCA_007922755.1 Pedetes capensis | reverse complement strand
CTTTTATCCATTTTGAGTTAACTCTCGTGTATATTGAGAGATGCGGATCCACTTTCATTTTTCTGCATGTGGATGACCATGTTTCCCAGCACCATTTGTTGAAGAGGCTGTCCTTTTTCCAGTTTACTTGCTTTGCTCCTTTGTCGAAAATAAGGTGGCTATAGGTGTGTTGAGGTATATCTGGGTCTTCTATTCTGTTTCAGATGTCTTCGGGCCTATTTTTGTGCCAGTACCAAGATGTTTTTGCAACCACTGCCCTGTAGTATAGTTTGAAGTCAGGGATTGTGATTCCACCTGCATGAGATTTGCAGCTTAAAAGTGTTTTGGCTATACGTGGTCTTTTGTAGTTCCATATGAATTTTTGGATCATTTTTTTCTATTTCTGTAAAGTTAGTCAGTGGTATTTTAATGGGTATTGCATTAAATCTATAGATTGCTTTTGGTAGGATAGCCATTTTTACAATATTAATTCTCCCTATCCAGGAGCAGGGGAGGCCTTTCCATTTTTTAGTGTCCCCTGCTATTTCTTTCTTTAATGTTTTGAAATTTTCCTTGTAGAGATCTGAAGGGTCTTTGGTTAGATTGATTCCAAGGTTTTTAATTTTCTGGTGGGCTATCATGAATGGTATCTTTCCTGAAATTTCCTTCTCTTCTTGTTTGGAATTGGTGTAAAGACAAGCTATTGATTTTTGTGTGTTAATTTTGTAGCCTGGGACTTTGCTGAAGGAGTTAATTAGATCCAGATCCAGAAGTTTTCTGGTTGAGGTTTTGGGGGTCTTTCAGGTATAGAATCATATCATCTGCAAATAAGGATAATCTAACCTCTTCTTTGCCAATCTGTATCCTTTGGTTTCTTTCTCTTGTCTGATTGCCTTGGTCAGGACTTCAATTACTATGTTGAATAGAATAGGAGAGAGAGGACATCCTTGCCTTGGTCCGGATCTAGGAGGAAGTGGTTTTAGTTTTTCTCCATTTAATATAATGTTGGCTGTAGGTTTGTCATAAATGGCTTTTATGAAATTAAGATATTTGCCTGTTATACCTATTTTCTCCAGTGTTTTTATCATGAAAAGGTGTTGTACTTTATCGAAGGCCTTTTCAGCATCAATTGAGATGATCATGTGGTTTTTGTTTGTCAGTTTCTTGATATGTTGGATTACATTAGTTGATTTCTGTATGTTAAACCAGCCTTGCATCTGTGGTATAAATCTTGTGGGTCTTCTTGACACATGCCATCATTTCTGCTCTGGGTGGGAGGAGGGTGCAGAACCACTGTCTCTTGGTTAGCTGGGTAGGAGCTGAGCCCTCATAGATGGATTCCCGCCTTTCCAGTTGGAATGAGCTAGCTGATGTGGGAGCTCAGCTCCCTTTTCTCTCTTCCAAGCATGCTTTTTCATTCTTCATGTAGCAATGCTGCAAATTTTCCAAACATTTACACTCCTCTTCCCTATTTATTGATTGATTGATTGTACTTGGGGGTTGAACCTGGGGCCCTATGCATACTTTGCAAGTGTTCTACCACTGGGCTGCACCCTCAGCCCATTTTGTACTTTTTATTTTGAGTCAGGATCTCACTAAGTTTCACAGGCTGCCTTTGGCCTCCAACTTGAGATCTCCTGGAGTCCACCTTCAAGTCACTGGGATTACAAGCATAGCCTCTTGTTCCCTTTTAATCCCAACTCTGTCTTCCCATAATTCCTTGCCTATCTTCTCTGTGCACCCATTTTACCTCTGCTTTCTGCCATGAGTTTAAGTGGTGAAGTCCTCACTAGGTGGAGCTGTGAGGCTTGCACTTCCCACCCTCCATGAGCCAAAGTAAGCTTTCCTTTATAAACCATCTGGTCTCAGTTATTTGGTTATTGCAACCAAAGATAGACTAAAAAAAGGTGGTTCCAAGGGCACTCCATGTCCTTTAGCTCAGCATGGCCATGCCTGTTTGGGGTGTCCCTGCAGCATAGCTTTAAACAAAGAAGACCTTCATTTCTACAACTTGGAGATCTCTAGTTAGCTCATTCTGCAGACAGCTGGTCTACCTACATCTAAATTGTAATCAGGGTCCATTGCAACCATATGCATGTAGAGAGAGCTCTGTGTGGCCAACACTCATCACTTAAAAATACTAAAGAATACAGAGGTTCTAAAGATACCACCGACAGTCTTCTGATTGCCTGCCTGTCCTGGGTAATAGCACTTCTAGAAATTTTCTCCTTTGGGACTGTGCTGGTCAGCTTTCCATTGTGGTGGCAAAATAGATTAACAACTCCAAGGAGGAAAGGGTTATTGTGGCTCATGGCCACAGAGGTTGCAGTCCATGAGCATTGGGCCAGGCTGCTTTGGGTCTGCGGTGGGGCAACACCTCATGGCTGAATCATGGTTTGGCTGAAGCATTTAGTGGAGGAAATCTGCTCGCCTCATGCAGCCAGGGAACAGAGAGAAGAAGCAGTCAGCTTCCCAAGATACCCTGCAAGGACACCAACAATGAGGCCTCACCCCCTAAAGTTCCCTATCTCCTGAGACTGCCATTGGCTGGAGCCACACCTTCAATGCATGACTTCTGCAGGGCTTTTAGGATCCAAACTGTGACAGGGCCTGTGATATAACAGATCCCGTGTAACAGAGTCAACTGCTGTTTTCATTGGAGATCTGCAAAGGTGATTCCCTTTCCTTCACAATCATTTTGGAGCCTGGACAGTTCTCTGGCATCCCCTGAAACTTGGCGCTGGAGCTGGCTGTTCCTTCTCCAGAGTCCAGCTGACACCTGACTAGCTTGTTTGTGGAGCCCTTGGGTCCCCTGTCTCCATCAAGACCCCCATGAGAAGCAGCTGAGAAGCCAAGGACATCCATCGATGGCGCAATGGAAGCAATTGGTCGTGATAGTGATGCTGACGTGTTGGAATAGCACAGTCTTTCCCATGGGACTATGTGTCCAGCCACATGCAAGGACATCCTCCTGGGAGGCTGATCTTGCAGCTGCTGGGTCATTCTCTCTACGCCAGCCCCTTCCTGGAACATACTTTGTCCTAAAGTACTGTTCTTTGCATGGACAGCTGGGTGGCTGTGTTGACTTCAAAGAATCCCCCTCCTTCAGTTCCCTGACTGCACAGAAGCCATGCCCTGTTGATAGAGAAACTTGATGACTGTCCAAGAACCCCAGGCTCCATTATTTGGGTCACTCAAGGCCACTGACAATAGAATAAGAAGACAGGTACTGGCCACCCAGGGAAAAGTCCTCTGGTCAAATCAGATCTGCTTCCCTCATTCCTTCTTCAGCATCTCCACTGTGCTGATAGCAAACGAGGTCTTGTCTGTACATGTGATGCCCAGTTCTTTTAAAAATGTACTAAATGTGGGTATTGCAGTTCATCTCAGCATTCAGTCATGACTTAAAATATTCTTCCTTTTGATTGACCAAAGTTGCAGAGAGAGATAGAAAAGAGAGACAGGGTGTTTGTGTGTGTGTGTGTGTGTGTGTGTGACAGGGAGAGATAGAGACACAGAGTATTCTAGCCTATCTAAAAAATATCACTATTATTCTTTAATGCTGACAGCTATACCACTGTGGTGTCCAATCCCATCAGATTTCAGAAGCTAAGCAGGGTTGGGCCTGGTTAGTACTTGGATAGAAGCCCTCCTGGGAACACCAGGTGCTGTAGGCTTGGGAGAAGGACCCGGCAACCCACTCCCCAAAAATCAATCCACGATTGAAAACCCTGTGAAGAGCACAGAAACACTGACAGTAGTGTTTCACCTGTTGTACTTAGGGTTGCTATGAGTTTGACATCGATTTGACAGCACCTAACAACAACATTATTCTTTAGGGAAGTACCCATGACTACTATATGGACTGGTCCATAAGTTGGTCTTCAGGCGACTTCTACATTATTTCTGTTCTCTGGGAAGCACTGTGAACTTGAGTCTATAACTTGGCTCCAGCCTCCCAGCTTTCCTGAGGCTGGTATTAAATATGCAGTCATGGAGGCCTCTGCAGAAGATAATATCCTACCATCCATAAATACTCAGCCTTTTACACTTATGCTCCAGGGCCAGTCCCACAGTAAGTTCCCCAGCTTTGCTTCAGTGATACAATCTACCAAGTGCACACCAACATTCTTTCTGCTGAGTTCAGCATGCTGACATATTTTAGCTCTTATAAAAGCAGAGTGTCATTTTTCCCTTTGGAGTCTTAGAAACTAAATGGAACTGTTTGGAAGGAGGGTGTTCAGAATATCTGTTGACAGTTATTTCACCCCAAGGAGTCTCCCTGCGCTTCTGTCCAAGTGCTTGGGTTGATCTCTGAGAGGGAAGACACAGCATGGCCTATAATCTGGCTATTGTTGAACCAATAAAGCTTCCTGTTTCCCACCACCAGTGCGACAGTGAGCTTTCAAAGGTTCCCTGTATTCCATCACGTGAGACTTCATCACGCAGATGGTCTGTACAGTGCCCCTCTGACAATGCAACCCCTAGAGTTGTCAGTTCCCCTCCCATGAACTCCACACCATCTGAGAGAATGTGAGGGTTTTAGTGGGGCTGGGTTTAGCTCAGTTGGTAGAGCGCTGCTCTGCACTCTCTGAGGACCCAGGTCAATCCCCAGCACTGCAAAAGTGGAAGATGGATGTGGGAAGCCACTCCCCAAGCAATCCTGAAACAATTAGCCAGGGAAAACCCTGAAACCCAAACACTATGATCTGTAGATTTCCTTATTCTTTATTTTTCATTGTTTTTAGGGTTTTATTCTCTGCAGCAGAGAATGTGGGAATGGATGTTTGGAAGATGTAGAAATAGAATAGAAACTCAAAATGAAGTGATAGGGCAGCGATCGATTGCCCAGGCATTATGGCTAGGACTCCAGGGAGGGAGAGGAATGAAGGATGGAAGGGCAGGTTCTCCTCCTCTGATGCTCGAAGGATAGATAGCATCCAGGTCATTCTGCAGTCAGTAGGGAGTAATAGCAGTGATATATGATATCTTACTGAGAACAAAGGCTACTGCAGTTTACAGCGAGGAAGAAAATATTTCTGTAATAAACACTCTTGGTGAGCTAGAGCCAAGTGTGTGTTGAGCTGCAACCCATTTGGAAGCAGAAACGACTTCTGGCAGTGTCTGTAGATGCTGAACCTGTGCTTACCTGTACCCCAGCGATCACGCACCTAGGCGTACACCAGAGGAAGTGAGCACACATGTGCAACAAAGGTGCGGGGCTTCAGGGAGTCTTCATAGCAGGTTTATTTGTACTAGTCCAAACTGAAAACAGTATGATGGGATGTTAGTTATAACAAAAAGAAAAGACAAAACTTAAATTTCTGGACAAGGTAGAATAACCAGGACTGGATTTATCCTTTCACCAGAGAGAATAAATAAAGGAACTATCTGAAGCCCCAGTTTTTCAAGACATGGGACATCAGACAATAGGAAATAGAGACAAACGAGATGAGACCTACTGCACTTAGAGTTTTGCAGTCATGATGTCAGGTGGAGCCCAGGGACCACCTGGGCTGAGAAGATGGAGCTAAATCACAGGTCATGGGCTGGTGAGAGTTCCCCAATCAGGGCGCCAAAGAATGGAGAGCAAGAATTTTGACAGAGATTTTTGCCAAGCATGGAAATTGTAAAGACTGAAACACAAGCACCACACACCTGTAGATTTTCTTATTCTTTATTTTTTGATGCTTTTAAAGACTGGCAAGGCTGGAGATCTATAGAGGGGTAGTTTTAGAACACTCATCAGACCATGCATGCAGGCAATTCACAAGGGCAGAGGAAAAGAAGCATCTGGAAGGATGAGTGAACCCAGATAACTGCTCACACTTGGTTGGGAACAGAATCTTTTGAGTCCCTAGAGTGGGAAATCTCCATATGCCATTGGTTTTAGGTGCCATTGAGTCAAGTTTGACTCATAAGGATCCTCATAGGATTTTCAATGGCTGATTGTTTCAGGATTGCTTTGGGAGTAGATTGCCACGTCCTTCTCCATTTGCACAGTTCTAGGGATTGAACCTAGGGTCTCAGAGAGCTCAGAGCAGCACTCTACCAACTGAGCTAAGCCCCAGCCCCCATATGTTCTACTAGCATTTATATTTTATGGAAACATGAGTATCCTTGTCTATCCCATTTGTCTGTCAGCTTGTTGTGCTCTGGGGGCTTGTGTGTTGCTGTGATGCTGAAAGCTATGCGACCGGTACTTCAGAGTATCTGAAGTATAGCAGTTTAGCAGGGCCACCCAGGGTGGGCAGGTTGCAGCTGAGCTTCCAGACCAGACTAGAGAGAAGGACTTGACAGTCCACTTGTGAAACGATTAGCCATTGAAAACCCTATAAACAGCAGAGAAACACTGTCAAATAAACGATTAGCCATTGAAAACCCTATAAACAGCAGAGAAACACTGTCAAATATAATGCTGGAAAATGAGCCCCCCAGGCTGGAAGGCATTCAAGAAATAATTAGGGAAGAGTTGTCTCCTCAAAGTGAAGTTGACCTTGATGACAGGAATGGATTAAAGCCTCTGGGACCTCCTTTTGCTGATGTGGCACAACTCAAAATGAGAAGAAACACAGTGGTTGCAACTATGGGCTTAAACATAAAAAGATTGTGTGCATGGCACAGTGCTAGGTAGTGCTTTGTACTGCTGTACTTAAGGTTGCTATGAGTCGGATCTGACTTGGTGGCACCTAACAGTGACATCCCTGGCTAGGTAAAATACTCAATCCTGGATACACAGTTGACTCACAGGACAGCTTGGCAAGCCATGGATGCCTTGGCCCCACCCAAGACCAATGAGTCAGACTCTCTGGGGGGAGGCCCATTGCCTCCTGTGGATTCTAATGCTCCCCAGGGAGGCTTTTCTCATCCAGGTGGTGACGGAACAGGTGGGGCAAAGTGAGTCCACACACTTCGAAGCTCTTCTCCCAATCACCAGGATGGACAAGAGATAGGTGATGTGCCCCAGGTTCCCACCTGAGCACCTCTGTCCAGAGACCATCTGTGCTGTGCTCAACAGAGCTGTGCAGGTCCCAGAGACATCCATGGCCTCTCTACACACCAGCTGTCGGAATTTTGACATGGCTGGGTGTGGATCACATTGGATTTTCACCAGATCAGCCTGCATATGCTAAAACCAGGGGTCCAGTGATTTGATCAGTAGTAGCACTTGAGAGGGAAGGGCATGAAGCAGTTTGAATGGAGAAGCTCAGGTGCTGGCCTCCCGGCAGCACACTGTGGCTGTTTACACAAGTGTTTGGAAGAGACTTGATAGTTCACAAAAAGGGTGCTTTAGAAAACGGCTCCCAAACATTGGCAGGCATCCCTGAAGAGTGGATGACCAAGGATGCTGCTGCAGCACCAGAGGAATTTAGGAAAGGGCAGGAAGGTGGGCCCCATGAAGGAAGAACAGAAAATAGCCCTATGTTATGGGCGGTGGCACTGCTGGGGCCACAGTGCCTTCCAAAACCAGGAGAGGAGTCTCTGGCCTTGACTAATAAGTGGCAAAAGACTTCGGGATGGATGTGCTACTGGAAAAGGGCAGACACTGAGTGCCTTTCAGGAAGCCAGACTCACCAGACCAAGGGACTTATTTGGAGAGACAGGGAGGGTCTTTATGACCCAAAGGAGACCTGACTTTATAACAGTAATCAAAAATAACAATGCTGTTGTTGTTGTTAGGTGCTGTTGAGTTGGATCCAACTCATAGTGACCCTATGTACAACAGAATGTAACACTCCTAGACACTGTGCCATGCACATGATCTTATTTTTTTATTTTTTTATTTTGTAATGTTTGAGCCATTGGTATAGCCACTGTTTTGCTTCTCATTTTGAATTGTGCCATATCAGCAACTGGAAGTCCCAGGGCCTTTACTGTCACCAAGGTTGAGTCTACTTTGAGGAGGCAACTCTTCCCCAGTCTTTTGAATGCTTTCCAGCCTGGGGGCTCATTTTCTGGCACTCTATTTGACAGTGCTTCTCTCCTATTCATAGGGTTTTCAGTGGCTAATTGTTGCAGGAGTGGGCTGCTGAGTCCTTCTCTCTAGTCTGGTGTAGTCTGGAAGCTCAGCTGAAACCTGTCCATTATGGGTGGCCCTACTGGTATCTGAATACCAGTGGCATAGCTTTCAGCATCACAGCAACATACAGTCCCCCACAGCATGACAAGCTGACAGACACATGGGGGAACAATAACAATAAGATACTAATAATACCATAACCAATTTCCTGATCTATGTCAACACATATCAATGTGTCAATAAACTGATATAAGGTCCCACTGATGGCAGCTAAGGCCTCCCTGGCCTCTATCCCTCTGTGCTGTCTGTTTCTCCTGGATCATTCTTGTTGCAAAGCCCAGCCCTCTCAGAGTGCCCAGGAAGTTGACTAAACAGAAATGTTTTCAATATTTAGGCAGTTAACCATTAACTTCCTTTGCCTTACTGGGATTTCACTTGGTTTTACACACGTAATAGTCATATGAACTCTTGGCATTTGTGTAGATTTATTTAACTACCACCACAAACAGGAAACACTGTGCACACCTACATTTTCTTTTTCTTCATTTCCTTTTTTCTATGGCAATGCCCAGGAGTTGGCTAGCAGATTCTTTTTTTTTTTTTTTTTTGGTAATATTTGGAGGTTGAACCCAGGCCTCACACATACTTTGCAACTGCTTTACTGCTGTGTTGCACCTCCAGCCTATTTATTATTTTTTAAATTTTGGGTGTGGATCAGGGTCTTCCTAAGTTGCTCAGGTTGCCTCTGGTCTCGCACTCACCATCCACTTGCCCCAAGTCTCTGGGATAACAAGCGCGTACCACTGCATCCGTTACAGATGTGTAACCGACAGAGTGTGGCGAAGCATCATGTCCGAATTCTTCAGTTTGTAAGCGGAGACTCAGATTAGGGTGTCAGAAACCTAATTTCAGATTTGTGTCTTTAACTGCCACATGGTGTTGTTCTTGAATAACTACAATCATAACAACATTGATACGTACTGAGCATTTATCAGGCTTAGGCTGGTATGAAGCTCTGAATTTTAATCATCTTTAATATTCACAATATCCCGTGTGAGGGAGAGTCTGCTGTGACTCTTCATCTGTAGATGACTGAGACTTAAGAAGATTCATTAATTGCTCAGGATCAGGTGGATGAGCAGTGGTTACAAACAAGATGCAAGGTCAGGGCAATTGCCCTCTGCAGAAGGCAGGAAATGGAGCATTGTCTTTGGCTGTGAGGTGTTTACCACTTAAATAACGGTGCCTAATCTTGGCTCCCTAATGAGAAGGAGCCACATCCAGTCAGGGGACACTGGGACCAGGGAACTTCTGAACTGGCGCATCCTAGTGGGAATTCATTCCTGTTGGTGGCGGCACGTAAGAGGACAATGGCTTCTGGGACTGTTTCAAGCTTGCTTTTTGTAGGTTTAGGGTCAGTTTGCCAGCGTGTTGGTAATTTAGTTTCCCGAAATACCATGAACTTTGGGTCTTGGAACATCTAATAAACATCAAGGACAGAGGAGATATTTATTTTGACCAGGTGATGGATGTCCTTACTCTAAGCACTGAGCATCTTTGGCTGAAGCAACAGAAATCCTCTCTGGCTCTCTTAAGCAATAAGAGAACAAATTGGAAGAAAAATTGACCAGAAGAACAGAGGACGGGTCTCAGAAGTGGAAGCTCCAGGGACCCAGTGCAATAAAATACCCCCAATTTTCTTCACACAATTGTTGCCAAAGGAAGTTCCAAACCTTTCCAACTTCCTGCATTGATCAGACTGCTCCGAGTTTCTGCTCTCAATTACTTATAAGTGCTTGCACATCCATATTCTCTTTCCAGGACCCGTTTACAGCTGTACACTGGATTACGTTGTTAGTTTGAAAATACCAACTATTCCCATACTGAAGCCATCATTTTCCCCACTTCTACTGTTAAAGGGTGGATATTGATTTTCTAGGCAGGGGGCTTCCTTCCACATTTATAATCTTTCCCCTTCCAGCCCTTCCCCAGCTGTTGGCATTTAAATTTAGTGTGGTTTTCCCACCAAGATGGGTATGCCCATGCTTTTTGATTAGAAAAGTGGTGGAAAGTCCCTGTAGAGCAAGGCACACATGGGCTCTTCCTACCCCTGCTATCCCTGGCTCAGGCCCTCCTTAGCCTTCAGCAACACGATCACTTTGTCACACGTCACAAGTTCAAATCCATTTTCCCCGTCCATGGAGGAAGTGTGGGCACAGCCATCACTCACACAGAGATCAAGGTGAGCTGCTGGTCTGGATATGATATGAGACCTCAGATGACGAACGGGACTGCATGAAAGTGGGGAGTGAATATCTTATCTCACACCACATCAAAGGGGAAATGCTTTATGATAAAGCCTCAGCCTTTAGTCGTCTCACTTTTAAGACCATGTCCCTCCCAGCGCCATGTAATGAAAGACCATCACAGCCTCAGAAGCCTCAAGAACGCCTCCCCACGGAATACCTGCCGTGACAGCCCACTGCCCAGCCCTGCATTCAAGTCAGGGATCTTGATCTTTACTTAAAAAAAAAAAAAAAGGCTGACATTTCCCACAAGACTTGTATTGTCCATCTGTCTTTTAGCTGTGGGCAAATGCCGTCACCAAAGTGACGCTTTGCCCCGAGAGCTCCATGTAGTGACTTTGTCCTTACCAGTATTTCCACCTTTGCTTAAGTGGCATTATTGGGCATGTCTAAACAGGGGAAGAACAGGCTATAATGTGATAGATTTTGTATCTTATTGAAATGTTACATGTTGAACTGACCTATAATGGAGAAAATTAGAAACTTTGTTTTCCATCTGCATCAAGGCAGGTGTATGAGTGAGCTTTCTGTTGCTGTAACAAAATAGCTGAGATTAATACCTTAAAGGAAGGAAAGGTTTATTCTTGTTCACTGTTTCCATCCAGAGTCATTGGGCTTTGTTGTTGCTGGGCCTGTTGCTGGCAGGAGGTAGGTGGTGGGGAAGCAAAGCTACTCAACTCTCCACACCCAGCAGGGTGGGGGGTGTAGGGACCAGAGACAAAATATACCCTTCCAGGGCAGGTCTCCAATAACCTACTTCCTCTAGCTAGGCCCCACCACCTACATTTTCCACCATTAGTCCACCCAATAGTCCATTAAAGTTCTATGTCCACAGATGGATTAATCAATTCATGAGGTCAGAGACCTCATGTTCCAGTCACGTCCCAAAGGCTCCACGTCTAAACGCTATTGCCTTTGGGACCAAGCCTCCAACCCATGAGCATTTGGAGGACATTTAAAATCCAAACCATAACATTTGCTTTCTCAACATGTCACTCTAGTGGGAAAATTGTGTTTCGTACAAAAGCCCACAGGGTGTGCAGGGGTAATAAACACTAACAGGGGGTGGGAGAGTTCCCTTCTCTGTGCTGCCCTGGCATTTCTCTCCAGCCTAATTTCCTTGAGCTTTTATCATATCAAAGATAAAAGTCCTGATCCTCCTCTTCATTCTTCAGGGAGGCAGTGAGGTAGGGGTGAGAAGACCTGGTTTGGAATAATTGCTGTTGCTGTTAGGTGCCCTCAAGTCGGTGTCTGACTCACAGCGACCCTACATACAACAGGCGAAACACTATTGCCAGTGCTTCTCTGCTATTCATAGGGTTTTCAATGGCTGATTGTTTTTGGGAGTGGGCTGCCAGGTCTTTCTCCCAAGCCTACAGCACCTGGTGTTCCCAGGTGGTCTCCCATCCAAGTACTAACCAGGCCTGCTTAGCTTCTGTGATCTAACAGGGTTGTATGCCACAGTGGTATGGCTGCAGGCCCAATGTATTTCAAGATTTTTCTAAGTCCTGACATGTATTTTTATAAAATCTTCATAGGATCTCTCTAAATGCATGAAATATTTACCCCTGTCTTACAAATAAGAAAAATCTTTAATTTCTTTCATCAATGTTTTGTAGCTTTCAGTGTACAAGTTTTTCACCTGCGTGGTCGAAAGTATTGAAAGTGCTGTTGTTTTCTTACTTTCATTTTGGGAAAATTAATTTTAGTATATAGCCATGAAACTTTTTTTTTCAGATTAATTTTTGTATTATTCAACTTTACTGAATTTGTTTATTCTAACAAGATTTTGGGATGGTATCTTCAGGATTTGCTGTGTATAAGGTCATGCCATCTGCCAAGACAGATCATTGTGCTTCTTCATTTTCCAATTTGGATGATTTTTTTTCTCTAATTGTTTTGGCTACAGCTTCCAGTAGCACTTCATTGAATGAAAGTGGCAAGAATGGGTATCTTGTTCTAGGTATCTTGCCTTGTTCTAGATATTAGTTGAAAAACTTAGTTTTCTGCCAGTGAATCTAAAATGTGCTGTGGATTTTTTAGACATAGTCTTTACTATGTTGGGTTAAATTCCTTCTATACCTATTTTGACTAGCAGGTTTTTCTTTTCATGAAAAGATACTGAATTTTGTCGAATATTTTTTCTTCCTCTCTTTAAATGATCATGAGATTTTTATCCATCATATTTATGTGATTTATCACAATAATTGGTTTGTGTATATCAAAAAATGTTTGCATTCCATTGGATAAATCCTGCTTGGTCATGATGAATGATCCTTTTAACGTGCTGTTCAATTTGGTTTGCTAGTATTTTGTTGGAATTTTTGGATCCTTTTCATCAGGAATATTGGCCTATGGTTTCTGTTCGGTAGTATCATCTGTCTTTGGTATCAAGATAATAGTGGCCTCATAAAACAAGTTTGAAAAGTGTTACCTCTTCAATTTTTAAAGTGCTTTGAGCACTACTGGTGTTCATATACTTTTTAAATGTTTGGTAGAGTTAATCAGTGAAGCCCTTTGGTCTTAGGTTTTTTTTTTTTTTTTTCTTTGTTGGGAGGTTTTTTTTTATTACAAACTCAGTTGGTCTGTTCAGATTTTCTAGAAAGATATCCCGCTCCAGTTCTTAGTTTTGCCAATAACCAGCCAACAAACTGCACAAACAATGCAAGGAAATAGAGTCACTGGGGTCTTATGGACAATGACCTATAGCCAACAACTTCACCAACCCCCAGAGATGTGAACCTTATTATTTCCCATTTTCTGTTTCTTCCAGCTAACTTAACAAAAGCAGAGTCTCATTACCAGGATGATGTCTTCTGGTGCCATATTGGTTATATATTCATTTGAAAGAGAAAACAAAGATGCTGCGTGGAAAGACTGGAATCTTAACCTAGTGTTGCAATGACATACTCAAAGCAGTAATAGATTGGAGACTCTCATGGGGTTATATTTCTGAAGGTCATTGGGATGCAGATTAAGCTGAAAGGTCAGGGTAAAGGGGCCATAATAAATCCAGTTTCCAGTTCTTTTCTAGTCTTGCTCCCTGCCCCACTTAATGTGGTGGGTGGAATAATTGGTTCCTGAAGTTTTCCACATTCTAGTTCCTGAAACCTGAGAATATGTTACCTCATCTCACAAAAGGAACTTTGCAGATATGACTAAGTCAAAAATCTTGAAATGGGGAGATTATCTTGGATTATCTGGGTGAGGCTGATAGAGTAGGTAGTCAGAAATGAGTGGTGGGACAGCAAGATGTTAACACAAGAGTTTAAGGAGACAAAATACACAGTTTGTGACCTTGTCACTGTTAGGATACAAATGTTTATACAAGATGCTTGTGCATCCTATAACCTTGGGACAATTAAGGAAAAGCAAGATTCTTTGTCTTACAGATAAAACAAGTCTCAATTGGGTAGACATTTGTTTTCTGGCCAGAAAGTAAATTCCACCCTTGAGTCTGAACAAGAGAGAAGTTGGACGACAATCTCCTAAAGGAAACAATAAAAGAAGCCCATCCCTGGGCGACTAGCTCACTCTTCTCTGAGTAGCCTGCACTCTCTCTGAGGATGTTGTATTTCTTTAATTCTTTTCCTATGACAAACTTTATCCTTGCTACTATCTGAATGTATGTATTGCTTAAATTCTTTCCTGCAACTTCATAAGAACCAAGAGTCATGCCTGTGTGTTAACATTTGGTTGCTGTGACTCAGATGGTGTCTCACTGAGGATGGAAAGGTAACCAGGGTGGACTTTCTCCTTGGTTGAGCCCACCGTGTTCTCTCTATCTGTCATAGCACTTACCTCACACATGCTCTCACTAGTTGCATGTTTTTTTAAATGTTAACAAATGCTCCCCTTCTAACTTTTTGCTTTTTTGTGAACTCCCTGCTTTCTCCATTGGCATGGGAGCCCTTCTCTCCTCCTCTCTTGAGAAACATTGACTCTACCACATTTACCCCCATCTCTAGGAGAGGTTCTGGAACATTCAGGCTAATCTAAAAAAGCTCCTGGTGTATACTAGAGTTTTCTGTAGGCCATGGACTCCCCAGGCCTCCATTCTCCTAACTCTTCTCCACAGAATGACCAGAGCTTTCCTGCCTCAAGTTGCTTGGGTGCCACGGGATCTCTAACTTTATAACCTTTCCTTCTGGCCTTGAACTTGTGAACTTTCTGTCTCAGCATCCCATGTCTTTGGCATGCAGTATTGTGTCCCACTTAAGTCAACAAGTTTGTAGTCATTTGTTACAGAGGTAATAGAAAACTAATAGAAAATCAATCCCTCAACTCAACTAAATCTCACTGAGGAATGATATTAGCAATGATAATAACAGTGATAATTGTAATTACCACTATTGTGTATTTTCTTTGTGTCTCTGGCTTTATTCTAAGTGCTTTACGTATATTATAATATATATTACACAAAGCCCCTCTCCCCAGAAAGTTAGTACTATTTTTCTTGTCTGGTTTTACAATGAAGGAAATGGACTTACAAATATTAAGTAACTTGCTCAAGGCTAAGTAACTAGCTATAAAAGGCTAGGCAGGGGGAGGTGGTTTTCTGTGCCACCACTCCAGATAAGACAATGTAACTTACCACCAAAGACCTTAATTAACATTGCTAACCCAAAATCTGTGAATCACTCTAGGAGTTGCCTCTTTTTTCAGGCATATTGTCTACAATCTCAGGTATGTAAGAAGTATAACTTCTTATTCCATCGCTTTCTTTCTTTCCTGAGCCCTCTATCACATCAGTGGTTGAGACTTATGCTTAGTAAATTCTGGTGATCCCCTCCTTTTGCTTGGGTTCTATCTAGATTCTTAACAAATAGGAAGGAGCAGGTCTTTGAGAATGGGCATCTGCCCTTTAGGATCATATCTTCATTCTGACAGCAGTGGAGAAGTTCTTGTTTGTACATGGATTCTAGACCCCACGGGTCCTTCCTGAGCCATCCCTATGAGTTGCTTTGGGGTATGATATTGTGTTTGGTAACTCCTAGGCACTTCATGTGCACAGCAGCTCTTTTTACTGATCTTTTGTGCAGGACACAAAAGTCTTGGTGATGCTGTATGCACAGCATCATCTCTCTCCTGCTCTTGGTTGTACAGTAATTATGCATTGCTCCTTTGACTTTGGGCCATGGTGGAACCTTTTGATGCTCCTCAGGTCTCCCTTCCTAGATATATCAAGCAGTCATCCCATTCTGGAATCCTGTCCACAGGCACATACAGAGAAGACTGAACTCAGTACATGCTCTACAAAAAGCTTCCCAGTAGGAATCAAATCCAAATCCTCCTAAGTTTTTCATTGTTTTGAGGGATATTTCAGCATGCCTAACCAAAAATACACTGTTCCCTTGAAAGCCGTTGTCATCATAAACTACTGTTTAAGAACACAGGTGCCACCTCTTATTTTTAGCTCCTGGTTCTGGATGAGGGAAGCAGCAAGAGATTTATGTGCCTGTCAAGCACAGACAAGATAAAGCATATTCTCCTGGTGCCTCATATATTTTCCTCATATATTTTTAGTTATATATTTCCTTCATGGTGTTGTTGATCACTCCTTCTTGTGGTGTCTGTCTTCTCATTCTGCTTTGATTCATATTAATTACCATGAGACAAGGATGCCATTGTTATGGGAAAGAAAATGAAATTTACAAGTGAAGGGGAACGTCATTTTCTGGGGTGAGACCCTTCCTCTTCCTCCTCTCATCCCTGCTTCCCTCTCCCCTCTTTCATTCCTTCCTTCCTTTCTTTTCTTCTCTCTCTCTCTCTCTCTTCACAGTACTAGGGGGTTGAAACCTGGGTGCTCCACCAGTGAGCTGTACCCGCAGCCTCCTTTATATATTTTTTATTCTTACTCAGGGCCTTGCTGAGTTGGTCAGATTGCCTGTGGCCTCAAACTTCCAATCCTCTTGACTGAGCTTCCTGAATCACTGAGATTACAGGCAGGTGTCACAGCCCCTGGCTAACTTTTCTTTCTTATACAATCAATTCTCAGGATGTAGCTTGCTTATGATAGAGGTGAATGCAGAAGAAGTTTCTGTGCACATACACACACACACACATACACACACACACACACAGACTTTTTAAGACTTGAGTAGTTTGAAACTGACCATTCCCAATGTTTCAGTATCAGTCAAAGTTGATGGATATCTGGACTCCAAGTCTCTCAGCAGCTAAATGTTGCGTTTGCATCATGGCTAGAGCCTTAAAGAGTTGTAAAGGATTTCAGCACCCACGGGATAAATTGGGCTATGAATTTATGTTAGTTGCATGGTAATTTATATTGGTACTATTTTAATAACCTCATCAAACTTGGGCACTCTGTAATAATGCAGCCCCACTACATGCTTTACAACAGACCATTCATTTGAAGTACTCCAAAAAAAAAAAAAAGTGGAAATAAATCATCTCAAGCCTGAGATGTGTGTTTGAACTATGAGAGTGGACATTCCCTGAAAACGATTTTATGTTTAGAAGAGTTCTGATACTACGTATAGAACCAGGGTTAGTTGTCATGGAAATATCATTACATACAGACCAGATTTTGCCCTCATTTTCAAGTAGGTGAAGGGAAACATCCTACTAATGATTATTGACACACTGCTAAACATAAACGTATCAGTCTAGACCTGGACTACCGTGGCTTCTGATCCCATCTGATCTTGGAAGCTGAGCAGGGTTGGGCCTGGTTAGTCCTTGGATGGGAGACTGCCTGGGAATACTGAGTGCAGTAGGCTTGGGAAAAGGACCAGAAGCCCACTCCTGAAACAATTAGCCATTGAAAACCCCATATATAGCAGAGATGCTCTGACATAGTGCCAGGCATGGCACAGTATCAGGGAGTGTTTTGTTCTGTTATACATAGGGTTGCTATGAATTGGACCCAACTTGATGGCACATAACAACAACAAGCACCACCAACATGTGTCAGAAAGAACTTTTTAGCAGGTATTGGTGATATGTTCATAATTAATGGCCACTAGATTGTGAGACTTTAGTTTTTGTCAATGGATATTAGTATTTGCCTGCAGCTGTACCATAGTGATGTCAGATCTCGTTAGATCTTGGAAGCTAAGCAGGGTTGGACCTGGTTTGTACTTGGATGGGAGACTGCCTGGGAACACCAGGTGCTGTAGGCTTGGGAGAAGGACCTAGAAACCCACTCCTAAAAACAATCAGGCATTGAAGACCCTATAAATAGCAGAGAAGCACTGACAATAGTGTTTTGCCTCTTGGACATAGGGTCGCTATGAATTGGACACTGACTTGATGGCACCTAACAACAACAACAACAGACTGTGGGACTTTAGTTTTTGTCAATGGATATTAGTATTTAAATGTGTGACCACTACACACTGAATCTATGTCCAAAATCCTGCCAATGAATTCAATTGAAAATGGAGTTGGTCTTGATCACATGATTAACTTATTCATATTCCTACATATTGTTTTTTTAAACTCAAATACATTTTGTTAGGAATACTACCTCAGTATTCTTTTCTGGTGTGCTTTTTTTCCCACTCGAATACATGACATAGTTTATACTTGTTATTGTTTGACTATACCCTAATGCTTTTTTTTTTTCTTCCGGTACTAGAGGTTGAACCCAGCACCTCGCACTTGCATGCTTTGCAAGTCCTGGACCACTGAGCTGCAACCCTATCCCAAATCTTTTACTTTTTTTGAGACAGGGTCTCCCTAAGTTACACATACTGCCTCTGGTCTCGAACTTGTGATCCTTCTGCCTCCGCCTCCTAAGCCACTGGGATTACAGGCATGCACCACCATGCCCAGCTGCTGTTGGTATTTTCTTGAGTCAAAGGGAAGTGTATTTATGTAACTAAGGAAAGCTATAGCCAATGTAGAGTTGAAGTGAGCTTCAGAGTGAGGAGAGGTGTTATCTCCGTCTCATGACATGAGCATGCCTCTCCAAGTTGCAAGTTACCATCAAGGGATGTATAATGAGTTATCAGTGAGATTTTCCATGTGAGTTCCATGTTCATGGTTGAGTCCAAAAGATGCTATTGAAATAATGAATGTGTTGTTGTTGTTAGGTGCTGTTGAGTCGGTATCCGACTCATAGCGACCCTCTGTACCACAGGGGAAACACTATTGTCAGTGCTTCTTTGCTGTTCATAGGGTTTTCAATTGCAGATTGATTTTTGAGAGGGGGTTGCCAGGTCCTTCTCCCAAGCCTACAGCTTCTGGTGTTCCCAGGCGGTCTCCCATCCAGGTACTAACCAGGCCTGACCCTGCTTAGCTTCAGAGATCTGATGGGATCAGATGCCACAGGGCTATGGCTGCAGGCAATGAATGTGTAGTCTTTGTAAAACAAATCAAAATTTTTTTCTCTTTCAATTTTTCCACACTATTTAGTCCTGCAACTCTACCACGTATTAAGCTCTATCTTGCAGTAGAATTAGAAAAAACACCTTATTGCTCAACTCCAGTCTCCTAGTGACTTAGCCCAACTCTTCTTTGCCCATTGTAGGTTCTCAGTCACTATGTTGGAAGTCATGTATTGGGATTCTAAGTCTTTTGTTGTTTCGAGGAATAAATAAGTGAGGCATGCTGTCCTTTTAAGTTTTCTTAATTTTGTTGTTGTGCTGCCTATTGAACCCTGGGTCTTGCAAACACTAGTGGAGTGCTTTCTTAGTAAGCTACCCACCCCAACTCTAAAATTTCTTTAAAATTATTGCAGAAAGGAAAGACCAGTCCATTGCAAGACAGATATCCTTCTGGGCAAACAAACTCTGTCAGTTTAAGTGTGCAGTGTTGGTCTCTGGCCAGTTGAAGAAATCATTTCCCTGGACAGCCTCTTTTCAGGAATGTATCAAGGAGAGAGTTTTCCAGATACTCCCGTTTTAAATGGGCTTTTAGTTTCACATCCTGGGGCCTTAGATGGGAGGTATCTGGCCATGTCCTTCTGTGCCTCCAGGCCATCTTTATTGTCCTAGCATGAAGTGCTCAGTCTTTCTTTACCACTGCTTATCTCGTTGTCTAAACTGTCCCTGCTTTTGGTAACTTTAAAAAAGCCCTTGCCAGTGTGGCTTTTTATCTCTTTAAACTGCACATTTTCCAGACTTTCTTTGCCATTCTGCTATTTTCTCTATTTTTCCATAAATCTTGCTGAATGCAGCAAACAGTAACCACGCTGCAACCCCTACATATTTCCTCCACCAAATTAATTAGTTCATAACTTTTAAATTCAGCTTCCCTCCAATCTTTAGGGCACGGACAAATTGCAGACAGCTCCTTTGCTAGAATATAACATGGATTACCTCTAGTCCAAGGTCTAATAGTGTCCTCATTTTTCTCTGAAACCTTCTGAATCCAGATTGCATTTCTATTGGCAGTGGCATTCTGGTCTTCCTTACTCTTATCAGAGCCACCCCTCAAGACCTCCATGGCTTCTTTCACCCACATCTCCAAACTCTTCCTGCAAATAAGTTCCAAACTCCTATTAACCACATGGTTAGTTTTCTGCACAGCAATTGCCCCACTTTCTGGAACCAACTTCTTGTGCTAGTTAGCTATCATCACTGTAACAGAAAATCAACCCAAACAAGCTTATGAAGGACAAGACTTATTAGGTGCTCACAGTTGGAGCCTCAGTCCATATGGTGGCAGTGCAGCATGGCAGTGGCAGCAGCAGGGCCTCTGGTAGATGATGATTTCATGGTATTGTGGGGAAGGAAGCAGAGAATGCCCTGGGCCATGGGTTCAGGATAAAAACCTCCAAAGGCTCACCTCCAGGGAGTCATTTCCACAAAGCTTGATCTGACCTCCCAATGTTTCCATGTCCTCCACAGACAGCACCCCTAGCTGGGGGCCAAATGTTAAAGCACAGGACATTTGGAGGATGTTTTAGATTCAAACCATGACAAAGCCAAAAAAATTTTTTTCCTTGCCAAGTCATATCAATTTGTAAGTTAACCCTCTCTATCATGTATCTTCTCTCCTCAGTAGCTTTAGAAAAACTAAAGAGAACCTTTAGAGAACCATTCATGGTAACCTGCCATGTATACTTTCAGCAGGAGACATGTCTCAAGGTATTGGTCCATCTGCTTTGAAATCTGGTTCTATGGTTTTTTTTTTTTTTTTTTTTTTTTTTTTTTTTTTTTTTTTTTTTTTTTTTTTTTTTTTTTCCAGAGATTCTCAATATGGAGAGACCTAACACTTTCGGTTTGTTTGATTGCTGGTGGTAGGGCATTTTAATTAATATTTTGATATAATCATCAAGTAGTCTATCATACACATTCATAAGCAAAATGTATATGGGTTTACTCATTGGAAAACAGGACATTATTAGAGTGATTCATGATTAGGGATTAACCATGTAGAGATAACATAATAAAACACCTTGTCCATGTTGTTTTATCCATGTTTGATATTCACTCAATGATGCTATGCTTCATTATTTTAGAGTTCTTGCTGAATAGGATTTTTCACTAAAAGTGTGGATACTGGAATCAGGCTACTCAACTTTTCGGTAGTTATGTGTCCTGTGCAAGGCAAGTCACTTAACCCGTGTCTCATTTCCATAATCTGAAAATGGGACAGTAACATCTACCTCACGAGATTTTGTTGTTGCTAATTTATACTAAAGTGAGTTGTGTTTGAAATGCAGCAAACACTGCTTAGCGCATAGTCTTTGCTGAGTACTGTCTTTGCTATTATGTTAAAGACTCATTACTAGTGAGCAGCATATTTAAATAACCTAGCTAAGCAGCTCACCCATAATCATCTTTACATTTTTGTTTTTCTTTGATCATATTAAAGGACTGTCACATTCATTAATTCCTTGCAGCCACAAACATTTTTTGGCTACAGAGATTGAGTCTATATTGTCATTAAAGATATGGAAGCTCTGAGAAATCAAAGCACTTCAAGTTTTGTTATTCCATATCCTAGTGAAACATTGCCTGCAGCTGTAGCCCTGTGGCGACCGCTCCATCAGATCTCGGAAGCTAAGCAGGGTCAGGCCTGGTTAGCCCTGGGATGGGAGACCGTCTGGAAACACTAGGTGCTGTAGGCTTGGGAGAAGGACCCGGCAACCCACTCCCAAAAATAAATCCACCATTGAAAACCCTATGAATAGCAGAGAAGCACTGACAATAGTGTTTCACCTCTTGTACGTAGGGTTGCTATGAGTCGGGTACTGACTAGATGGCACCTAACAACAACAAATGGTTTGCTGTTCCTGCAGAAGACCCTTCATGTCCGACTCCTGCAGGTGAGTGCGTTACTGGTGGCTGATGTAGAAACTGCCAAGATGAATTGAAACAGGAGGAGTCTTGTCAGTGTTTATTTCTCGGGCCCCTAGACCCCATGTAGCTGCAATTTGCACACATGATCTCATATTTAATAGGAGACACTGCAAATAGCCTTCTAAATGGTGGTCCACAAAGCCAGCAGCTGTGAAGGTCAGATGTAAGGCCACCATGGAGCTTGGGATGGAGACAGGGATGCAGGCCCTCACGTTGGAGGGTGATGTGCACAGTTTGGTGACTGTCGTGGTGGAACTTGAAATGCTAATCAGGGAGAGCATCTGGCATCTGCGCGTTCCAGAGACAAACCTTGGAGCCGCATTTGATGAGGGAAGAAAGGAAACGCACCATCAGCGAAAGCGGCGTCGCTCATGAAGCGAGTGCAAATGTGATCTTTTCCCTTTCATCGTCATCTGATGTTTTACTAATCAGTAATAAAAAAGATTCTGATAAATCGGGCCTGATGTTCTGCTCCAAATTTAAATGGAACAAGAAGTAAATTGGGAACATGATAATTTTATCGACGGTACCTTAGAAACAACAGCATATGTCACATTGCACCCAAATCTTGCATATCCAATCCCACTATTTCCATCGCATGAAAACTGTCCCCAGACAGGTCCAAGTTGTAGCTGACCTGTTGGCGGCTGACTTAAAGTGTCGGTTGCTTTTCTGCATTGTCAAATATCACCAATTCAAGTAATTTTATCTACTATTGAAGGCATTATAGCTATAAAAGTGTGCATGTTTACTACAGAACAGAATGAAACTAAAGGAAAAGGAAATAAAGAGAAAGCCTCCATTTTCCAGTAGAAATAACAATAGTTAATATGTTGGCTTATTTCCTCTTACTGTTTGTCTTAGGCACAAAAGAAAAAATAAATACATATATTCATAAATAATGTTCATGAACTTGTAGAAATGGACTTTACTGCTTTTTGGAAGATCAAAACACTTATCTCTTAAAATCACTATATTATAAGCATTACTCTGTGTTACAAACATCAGAAAATGCAAAACTTTTGAATCTCAATAGCATTAAAATGCAGCTTTTTAGTCCTCTCTTTTGGTGTATTTTAACTTTTGCTTCTGGGAACATGAACCACTAGCCCTGGAATGAAATCTCCTGGATCTCTAGATCATGAAGAATCTCAGATGTGGCTGTGTTAGGTCTTTCCTTAGCACATTTGTAGCAAAGGGCAAGGCAGAGGTGGGCTCAAAAACTCCACAACAATAGCAGGGACTAGTATTTATGATCCTTTAACATGATTAAATCTTGTTGTATGTACTTTACACACATTACTTCACCTAATCACAAACAACCCTATGAACTGTAGGTGTTCCTATCCCAAGTTTTAGGATAATTAAGGCACAAGGAGCTTAAGTAGTTCCCCATGGTCACACAGCTAAGAGGGAGGGAGAAGAATTCAGGTATGAATCCAGCCTTCCCGCGTGCCATGGCAGAGGCCTGTCATCCCAGCAACTCAGGAGGCTGAGACAGGAGGATTGTGAGTTCAAGACCAGAGGTATCCTGTGCTTAGCCAGACCCTGTCTCAGTATAAACAGTAAAAAAGAGCAGGGGTAGAGCACAGTGGGAGAGCGCTTACAAAGTATGAGAGAGGCCCTGGGTTCAACCTCCAGGTACTGCAAAATAAAAAATAAACAACAACAAACCTCCCCCAAACAAAACAAAACAAAACAAAAAACAAACAAACAAAAAACAAGGAAACGAAGCTAGCCTGATTTCAGAAGTAATCTCCCTTAACTACTTCTTAACGTGTATGTATGTAGTGCGTGGGCAGTGGGTCTCCTGAAGTGGGGCATGGATAAGCTGCAGATGGGATACTTGTAACATTTCCTCACAGAAACCCCTGAATGGCTCAGTGCATGTGCTCCCCCTCATGCATTACAGGGAGGATGCATGGACACATCTCCCTGCCCTATGAGGTACCAGTGAGAGCTGGGCATTGACTTGTCCATCCTAACTCCATGGTGAACATTCAGAATAAGGCACTTTGAGTGTCATCCTTTTGGATATGTGAGAAAAGACCCAGGAGGAGCTTTCCCTCCTGACCACTCTGTCTTTCACTGTGTAAGAAGTAAGCTGTCTGCACTGAATGGTAGTACAGTGTCTCTGCCAGCAGAATCAATCAGACCTTGTCTTCTGTATTCTGACACTGGTTTCTTTGCCAGGTGTAGGACCAACTCACCAAATAGAGCAGACGTGGTTCCTGTGCTCAGATTGTGTGTGTGAGTGTGTGTGTGTGTATAAAATTCAAATAAGGGAGGAGATAGTTTAGTTCACCCTATTCAGCTTGAGCACTTATCATTTGAGCCTCTCCTACACACAGTGTTGTCATTATTGTTAGATGCCATCGAGTTGGGTCTGACTCATAGCAACCATATGTACAACAGAATGAAACAGTACCTAACTCTGTGCCAGGCACATGATCTTTTGTATGTTTAAGCCAATTGTTGAAGTCACTGTTTCAACCCATCTAGTTGAAGTTCTTCCTTTTTTTCATTGACTCCATACTCTTCCAAACATGTCATCCTTCTGCAGGGATTGGTTCCTCCAATCCATGGCCAAAATATGTAAGACATAGTCTAACCATCCTTGCTTCCAAGGAACTCTCTGGTTGCACTATTTCTAGGACAGATCTATTGGTTCTTTGGGCAGTTCATGGTATGTTCAATATTTGTCTCCAGCACCATAGTTCAAAAGCATCAATTCTTCGGTCTCCCTTATTCGCTGTCCAACTTTCACAAGCATGTGATGTGACTGAAAATACCATGGCATGAGTCAGACACCTTCATCTTCAACATGACTCATTTTCAGCATTTTAAAGAGGTCTTTTGCAACAGCTGTGGGGAAATGCTAAAACCCTTGAACCTTTTCTTGTCATGGTCAGTACCCACAGCACTATGCCAACCTCCCTTTGTGCTGGATTGTCCAGAGAGAAGCAAAGCTTCTTGGAGCTGCTGAGGATCTTGAAGCAGCAGTCTGGCTTCTCTGGGAGGGATAATTAAGGTTTGGAAAAGCCTTCACCATCTCATGGAAGAAAGCATTACTCTGTCTGCAGCAGAGTTCACCAGCTGCCACCTGACATGGGAGGGTGGAAGAAACAATAGGGATGTGAGGGACTCCAGATGCATAGATGAAACAACTAATTGCTGAGTTGAAACAGAGGATGAATGAGGTCAGGAGGCTTACCACTCCCTGACATTCCTCCATGAAGTTCACAAAGCAGCCAGAGGCACCAGAGCTGCATTTTCAATGGGAGCTGTTGTTAGAGGCTTCCTAGAAGGATAGCTCCAGCCAGTGGGCATAAAATCCATCTCTGGGGAGGGGGAATGAGGTTGGTCCTCCACAGTCTCTAAAGCTATGATATGTGATATGTTTTCTTGCTTTATACTGCTCAGGGTAACCAACACAGTAAGATAACATGAAGCCCAAACAGAGCAGTCTGGATGGCTGAAGAGAAGTGAGGTCTCCTATGGAAAGAATTAATACAGGTTTACCAGACATCAAGACTGTTTCAGTGGAGCTGTTGATGTGTTTTGATAAGACCCTAAAGACCTGGGAGTGTGTAGCCAAGCAAATTTGTACTCTCTAAATGTCTCATGCCCTCTCTGACATATTCCAGCTTCCCTTGCAGCTACACAGAGGTCATGTGACTAGTTTTGGTCAATGAGCTATAAATGCAAGCGATGTTTGTCACTTCTGAACTGGGTAGCTAAGAGCTGGTGTGCTTCCTCCTTGTGTCCCTTATCCTGCTTCAGTGGTCTCTGAGGCCACATGCCCCAGATGGTGTAGCTATGAGAGATGAAAAACTTACATGCTTACCTGAATTAAAAAATGTTTTCAGTTTATGAGATGTAGGGATTAGTCTCTGCTACAAGGTATCTCAATAAACACAGACTGCCCATTCCCAAGGCCTTCCCCCAAACTCCTTCCAGACAATATGGCATTGACTGTGTTCAGTTATAAGTATCCCAGAACAAAATTCTGTGCCAGAGCCAGTGGCAGCCGTGGACATAGGAGGACTGTAAGTTCCCAGACTTCCAAGTGGCATTATTCTCAGCTCTGAGAGGAAATGGAGCTAGCTCCCTGAGCAAGTGGTGATGAATTAGGCTCAAGTGGGATAAGGTTTAAGGAGTCAAGAGAAAACTTTCCCAAGGATGACTCTACTCTGAACTGAGCTGGAACCAGGAGTCTGAAATGCCATCCTAAAATAAAAATACTAAGCCTTTGACCATTTATGTAATAAGTTAAGCATAGTGTTAGAAGCCAAACAGATTTAGAAACAATCTGTTTAAATCTTTCAATATGATTTGTACCTTGCATGAGGGGTTCTCAGTTCCTGATCTTCTGCAGTCCACTGAGGGGCCAGAGGTAGCAGGCCCCAGTCCTGGCCTGGGTATCAGAGGTGAAGCCGATTCTCCCAGTGGCCTGGGTGACTGGCTCTGTGTGGCTGGAAACCACAGCACCAACTACCTCAATTGCTCTGCCTGACCCTTATAGCCAGACAAGGACAAACCCTCCCGGGAGTGAAGTGGGAGGTGAAGTCAAGGGTGAGACCTGGATAGGTGGACCTGTCATCATCATGGATGTGCCACAGAAGAACGTGGTATTTGCATTCGTGTGGCTGGGAAGCAGCCTTAGAAAGGAGTCTGGCTCTCATTCACAAAACTGAGTATGTCTGATCCACGGCTACAAATGTTATCTGCCCTCTTGTTCGAGGGCGATTTGTTCTCTCTCATGCTTTCCCTTATACCTTTGCCTTAGCGTTTTATGGGGTTTAAATGAGAAGATGGTGGAAAGAGGGAGAATGTCTTGAGTGAGACTTGAGATGCTCTGTAAGGACAAGAAGCCATTGCTTGCCACGTCTCTGTGGCAGGGGCAGTGTGGTGAATGGTTCCCCTTTCCCTCCAGTACATTTCCTCTTTTCCTTGAGGTATACCTGCGTGACGATTCTCAGCCTCCCTAACAGGTGCGGCCGTGTGCCTGAAATGGAAGAAGTGGTGAGAGCCACACGCACTCCTGGCCCTTGAAAGCTCCTACTGCCATCTCGTGTGCTGGGCCTCTCTGCATCATGAGCTGACTAAGCACAGGAAATGTGGAGCTGGTGGAGTTTTGGTCTGGGAGAAGACTGTATCCACTGCCTAACTCTGTGACCGGAAGAGAAAAGCCACTGTGGGGAACGCTCCTTCCTCCTCTGAAGTAATGGGAAAGGCCTGTCCATCATGCTTTCGCTACTACACCTTTCTGTGCATTTGCCTAGCCTCCCTTCAACCCCGGAGCACCTCGGCGTCCTGGCGAGCAGAGCCCATGGTTGTCTTTCTGCTTGGCCATTGGGTGAAGCTTTCCCCATTTGTGGCCATGCGTGATCAGGCCTGTGTCCTGAAACTTTGCTGGTCCCAACTCAAAACACAAACAGCTCAGGACAAGTCTATGCCACACCCCTAATAAAAGTTGGGGTCCCTACTGCCTAGAGTGGTAGATAGTTAGCAGGCAAAGCGCCAGCCCTACGACTGAACTTTGAAACACTTTTGTGACCTATATTAGGCACACCTCTTATGAATAGGCTGGGATTTAGCTCAGTGGGTAGAGTGCTACGCTGCAATCTCTGAGGTCCCGAGTTCAATTCACAGCACCGCAAAAATGGGAGAAGGACCTGGCAATCCACTCCCAAGGCAATCCCGAAACAGTCAGCCATTGAAAACCCTATGAGAGTCGCTATGAGTTGGATACCGACTCGACGGCACCTAACAACAACAACTTATGAATAACCGTCACTGTCCTCACCATATTAAGTCTTTCTAGCCACGCTCATGGGGTACTTGTACATTTATTTAGTCCTTTGACTTCTTTTGCCAGAGTTTTGTAGTTTTCCTCCACATAGATCATTGTTAGATTTATGTCTACATGTTTCATTTATGTGGTGCTAATGTGGATTTTATGGGAGAAGGACTGGCAATCCACTCCTGAGGCAATTCCGAAACAATCAGCCATTGAAAACCCTATCAGGGTCAAAATGAGTTGGACACAACTCGATGGCACCTAACAACAACAGCAACAACAATGTGGATTTTATTATATTTTTAACTTCCAGTCCCACCTGTTCCTTGCTGGTGTAAAGGAAAGCGGTTGTTTTTCTGTTACCTTTGCGTTCTGTGTCTGCTGAGTAGTAGAGACCTTTCCCTGTAGCCTGGTGCTGGGGTTTGGACCTGGTTTTTCCTTCAAGGGTGTGTGTGTTGGAGGCTTGGTCTATACTCAGGGTGGTAGTGGGAGGTGGTGGACCTGTAAGAGTTAGAGCCTAGAGGGAGGTCCTCAGTTCAGAGGGGACATGCTCTTGAAGGGGCTGTGGGGGCCCAGCCTTTTGGCTTCCTCTCTTGCAATATGATCTTTTGCCCCCAATATGTACTGCTATCATCGTGATAGCACCCTCTCATGAGGTCCTTACGACAGCTGAGGTTGTGCCAGCACTGTGCCCTCAAACCTGCAAAACTGTGAGCTAAAAAAACTCCTTTTCTTTATGAGGAGCCAGCTTCACGTAGATTGTTGTAGTCAGGAAAAGTAGACAAATATACACAGCTAATGAGTCGTTGTGGTAGGGTGTGAATCTAGGTCAGTCTGATATCCAGGTTCTCTGAACAATTATCAAATTCTCCTTGAAATTATCTTCACCCAGGGATAATATAAAGAGTAGAAAGAGAGGGAAGTAGCAAAAGGAAGAGAAGATTGTGGAAGGTGGGATGGGGAGGAGAATCAATATAGAGGGATAAAGGGGGAGAGGATAATCTCAAAGTAAACAGTGCAACTTCATGAGTACATGGGAAAAATAGGGGAACATAACCCCAATACGCATATGTATTTTACTACATATTAGCCATAAGGTTCCATAAGCCTTGTAAGCTGATAAAAGTGTGACCAAAAGTGATGTAAGAGTTGTGTAATGGAAAGAGCAAATGCTGTATTACTTTTTATCCCACCAACATTTACCAGTAAAAGGGAGGGGAAAAAAGAAATTATCTTTACCCCATTTGTGTCTTCCATGTAATATTCTATGCACTATTATGGCTCACTTCTGCCGCCATGCACTTAAAGAGCCTTCTGA
This sequence comes from Pedetes capensis, assembly GCA_007922755.1. Lineage (NCBI taxonomy): Eukaryota > Metazoa > Chordata > Mammalia > Rodentia > Pedetidae > Pedetes > Pedetes capensis. Next base: position 79,009 of record VMDO01005782.1, on the reverse strand, counting down.
GCTATCTTTAACTGCACCCTGAAGGTCAGGGTCCCCGCATTACTTGCTTGCATTTTTTCCAGTCTCTTTAGGGAAGGATTTAGCTAGTTTATGCTCATAATCTCAGAGTTTAGCACAAGCGTGACTCAGAGAGCAGATCGGATACTCACAGTGGATACGGACTTGACCAGATCACTCTACACGTGTAGTAGCAGAGGTCCAGAAGACTCAGTGCTCAGCATTGAAACTAGACCTTCAGGCAGGCTTGCAGGTCTGTATATTCATGGAGGCATTAGGGATTTTGTAGTTTCTTTCAAGAAAACACAAAGCATGTGGGATTTTTCTTTCCCTCACATTGTAGTTTGAGAAAATTGAGATGGAGCCCATGCATGTAATTTAAAAGTAATTTAAGTGGTAAACCAAGCCTTATGGGAAGCCATGAATAGAGATATGTTTTCAGTGGTATAGATAAGGGTGTGAAAGTGTTTCTTATATTTGAATTATTTCGGACAATAGAAGGAAAACAACCAGTGGAAATAAAATTTGCTTTGATTGGCTTTTTTTCTTCATTTGAAGCAATATCAATTGCAAAAACTAATTAAAAATTCCTCTTCTTCCATGAAATCAAATAAAATCAAATCTGACTGATAACACATAAATAGAATATAACCCTAAAGTAAGATCAGGAACACAATTATTTGTAAAGCATCATGTGCTTTCTGTTTGGGGTGCTAAATAAGAATGCTTTCCAAAGCCATAGAGATAGCAAAACAGGCTCCTTGAAGACTGTTAGACTTTCCAACTTAAGAAGATATTTTTTTAAACCTCGATTTCCAAGTAATGCAATCTTTAACCTCCCTAACCACCATACAACAAATGCACTGAAGACCCCAGTAGAGTCTTATGTTAGGCTCTTTGCATGACAAAGCATGAGTAGTGCCCATGTGAAGATCTCTTGCAGGCAGGAGAGACAGCAGGTGACAGGAAACTTGGAAGCAGAGCTGCTCTCTGGGGGCGGGGCCCACCTTCCTACCATCTCAGCGCTCCCCCCAAGCCCCCTGTGGTTCTAGCGCTGGATAAACTCACAGCAGGACCCTAGAACAAAGTCTGTCTTTAGATATGGGAATTATTCCTAAAATGTCTTTGTTGACAGCTGGTGAGGCACAAAATAAACACAGGCCTATTTGCAAGTAAGCAAGAATTAGCATAATCAGCAGCTGCAGCATTACCCACGGACACAGAACTATAAAGAACCTCATTCCTTCTGCAGCAAAGTTGGGGAAGGGACCTGAATGGAATAATGAGCTACCTGCCACCTGCTAATGTCCAGCAAACCAGAGCAGGAGAGAGCCATTTGCTGTTGGCAGGAATATTCTCCAGAGTTTTCTAATTAAAATAGAAACTAGTCTGATGATAGTAATGTGGCACTACAGTGATTAGAAATAAGTTTCCCTTGTGAGTAATACAGTTTAAAAATGCTATTGCTTTTATTATCCACTGTCCAAAGTGTAAAGGTAATTTTTAATAGCCTATGAAGAGGACTTTAAAAAATCTCTTCTATTTTATCATAAAAAAGAATGCTTAAAATGCAAGAGAAAGCAAAGGGACATCTAAGAAAAAAATGACTTTCTATTTTGCTCTGGGAGAATACCACCCAGTATGTTCACAGAGACTTCTCCCCAAACCTGGGGAAAGTTGGTCTTGGTGCCCATAATTAAAAATAAAACAGCATTTTATGTGACCATTAGATTCTTCTTCACAGCCCCAGCTTCAACTTTCCGGTAGATGAGTGGCTAAAAATGGAATTATTTGCACGCTGAAGACAAATATGTACTGTCCTCTTGGCAGAGGTGAAACGGTTCTTAGGAAAATAGCTTTTTATTGATCAAAGGTCTGTGATAACAAGTAGCACATGCGGGCCAGACGGAGCAGTAATCAGTCTTTCTCTCACCCCTTCTCCTTAGAAAACACCAATTGCTGAATATACAAACTGGTGTGTTCCTTTTGGATGTAATTTTCTGAGTCTTGAAGTTGTCATTAAGTCACTTTATTCAGGACAAATATTTATGAAATCCAGTTTTATTGTACTGGTAAGTGCAATCGAGTCGGGTCTGATCCATAGCAACCCCTAAGTACAACAGAATGAAACTCTCCCGGATGCTATGTCAGGCGCATGGCCTTTTCTGTGGTTAAGCCCATTTCTACAGCCACTGTATCAATCCATCTAGATGAGGGTTTTCCCTTTTTTGTTGACTTGCCACTCTCCCAAACATGATGTCCTTCTCCAAGGGATTGGTCCCTCCTGACTACATGTCCAAAACACATAAGACACAGTCTAGCCATCCTTGCTTCAAAGGAACCCTCTGGTTGTACTTCTAAGATGGATCTGTTGGTTCTTTTGGCGGTCCATGGTATATTCTATGTTTGTCTCCAGCACATCAATTCTTTTCTTGACTCCCTTTAAAATCAAACATGTCAATTCTTCTCCTGCCTCCCTTATTCACTGTCCAGCCTTCACAAGCATATGATGCAACTGAAAATACCATGAAATGAGTCAGGTGCCCCTTTGTCTTCAATGTGATATCTTTATTTATACTTTTCAACACTTTAAAGAGGTCTTTTGCAACAGTTTTCTCCAAAGCAATGTGTCTTTTCTTTCTTTTTTTCTTTTTTTCTTTTTTTTTTTTTTGTGGTACTGGGGGTTGAACCCAGGGCCTCCCACTTACATGCTCTGCAAGTGCTGGACCACTGAGCTACATTCTCAGCCCATTTTTTTACTTTTTGAGAGGTCTTGCTAAATTACACAGACTGCCTCTGGTCTTGAACTTGCGATCCTCCTGCCTCTGCCTCCCGAGCCACTGGGATTACAGGCATGCACCACTGTGCCTGGTTTCTTTTGATTTCTTGAGTGCTGATTCTGTGGGTGTTGGTAGTAGAACCAAGTAAAGCTAAATCTTGGACAACCTCAATCTTTCCTCCATTTATCTTCAAGTTGCTTACTGACCCACTTGTAAGGATTTTTGTTTTGTTGATGTTGAGTTGCAATCCATATTGAAGGCTGTGTTCTTTGATTTCGATCAGTAAATGTTTCAAATCCTCTTCACTCTCCGCAAGCAGATTTGTGTCATCTGCATAGTGCAGGTTGTTAATGAGTCTTCCTCCAATCATGATGCCACATTCTTCACATCGTCCGACTTCTCAGATTACTTGCTCAGCATAGAGATTGAGGAGGTGCGGTGAAAGGACACAGCCCTGGTGCACACCTTTCCTGACTTTAAACCATGCAGTGTTTGAATTACTGCCTCCTGGTCCCTGTACAGATTCCTGAGTATGATGAACTGCTCTGCTATCCCCATTCCACTAAAATCAAGGAGTATGCCTGGAAGTCTTCCTCCTCTTGCCTCATTTCTACTACAGTGGAGCCCCGAACCTCCTGGTCACGTCCTGCAGATCACAAGTTGCTGCAGCTCACCTGCATGCACTCCAAGGGGCTTCTGAGCTGCTGGGGTCACAGTAGCAGAGGGCGACCCTTCCTTGTGCTCATATGACCAGCCCCTCTGCTCCTGTCTCTCCAGACGCCACATAGGCAATATGCCCCTGTAGAGTTTTGCTCACGTCAGGAATGGAAAGTAGGTCAAATTTAAAAGTCAACACCAGGGAGGAGCCCCACCCCAGGAAGTGCTGGGGGTGCAGAGCAGGGTCTAGGCAGGACAGGAGGAAGGAAGCGAGAAAGAGAGCTGCTATCACTTAGTGGCCTTCTTCCCAAACTCATTGAGCTTTTCAGATGCAAGAGAGAAACAAAAAACATCAAAAATTGCTTATTTTTTAAGGAAAAATTTATTGGGCCTTGGGCAAGTCCAGGGATTCAGGCTTGAAGAGTTTTGGGGGCTCAAAGAACATGACCAAGTTTTGATTGCCTCACTGTTCCTTATTTTTTTCTTACCGCAAAAGTGCAACTCCTATGGAAGATTTGGGAAATGTTGTTGCTGTTGTTGTTGTTGTTGTGTGCCATCGAGTCATGTTCAACTCATAGCGACCCCCATAGGGTTTTCAGTGGCTGATTGTTTTGGGATGGCCTCGGGAGTGGATTGCCACATCCTTCTCCCATTTTTGTGGTGCTGGGAATCAAACTCAGAGACTGCAGAGTGGTGCTCTACCAACTGAGCTAAATCCCAGCCCTTGGGAAATATAGGTAAGTGCAAAAAGGAAATAAAATGCGTGAACCATTTCAACATGCAGAAAGAAACCATGGTTGTGATTTTAGTGCCATCCTTTGTTCGGTGCAAAAACGCATTGAGGACTTTGGTGGCCACAATCCTAAACTGGCCTCCTGGATTTCCCTCCTCGTTATGTGCGCTCCTCCTGAGCACCAGTGGGACCCATGGATGTATTTCACCACATGTCAAAGACAAAGGCATTTTGCACATGAGACTGTGGTTCTTAATCAGTTGACTTTGAGTTGATCCAATGGGCAGATATCCACAGCACACCTGGTCTAATCAGGCAAGTCCTTTCTAAGAGTAGCAAAGACTCCTGTACTCAGAGATGCAAGGCAGCAGAGACACACATCCCCACTGGCCTTGAATAAGCAAGTCAGCCAAAACACATGTAGCAAAATATGGAATTCTGTCAATAGCTATATGGAAGAGCCCAAGTTTCAAATGAGACTCCAGCCCTAATGATACTTTGATTGCAGCCTGCTGAGATCCTGAGCAGAGAGTACAACTACACTGCGCCTGTGCTGTTCAAGCCTCTGAGTTGGTGATAATTTGTCATGCAGCACACAAAACTAGTACAGAGACATGCAAATAAAGGGAGTAGACACATAGCGACTTGTGACATTTTTGTCACATGGTTTAATGCATGCCTAGTGTTCCATTGTCTTTTTATTAACCTTTTGCTTTCTTCTTGAATGATATCTTTTATGTCATGCCACAACTCATCTGGTCTCCTATCATTTGTGTCTAATGTATTAAACCTGTTCTTGAGGGGGGCGGTCTCTGAACTCAGGTGGGATATACTCAAGGTCATACCTTGGCTCTCATATACTTGTTCTAATTTTCTGCAGCTTCAGTTTGAACTTGCATATGAGAAATTGATGGTCTGATCCACAATCAGCACCTGGTCTTATTTTGACATTTGATATAGAGCTTTTCCATTGTCTCTTTCCACATATGTAATCAATTTGATTCCTATATGTTCCATCTGGTGAAGTCCATGTATATGAAGTCCATGTATATATCGCTGTTTATGTTGTTGAAAAAATGTATTTGCAATGAAAAGGACATTGGTCTGACAGAATTCTGTCATGTGATCTCCCACATTGTTTCTGTTGCCAAGACCATATTTTCCAACTACCGAGCCTTTTTCTTTGTTTCCAACCTTTACATTCCAGTCACCAGTAACTATCGATACATCTTGATGGTCACTATGAGTTGGACTCAACTGCAGGGCGCCTAACAACAACAATATTCCATTGTAGGGATGCACTGTTGATTATTAAATTCCAGTGCGACAAATCTAAATCTTAGAGGATTCAGAGCAGTAAAGTAAGTTTATGGAAATATTGGGTGTGCTGCAATAAGGAGTGGCAGGTAGCTCTGAAAAGTGGACAGTGCAGGGCTAGTCTAAGAGGAAGTTATGACTTAGCTGTACCCAAGTTTTCCTGTTAACTTTTAAAGTTATTATCATCATTATTTCACACTAGAGTATAGAATTCCAGATCTTCTATGTTCTTTGAAGAGAGGCCAGGATTCTGGAATTTTTTTTTGTGGGAAATCATTTTTATAAATATTGGCAGCTCATACAAGTTTTATTTAACTTGCTAAGGGGGCCAAATGGAAATTGTCAGCTTCTGATATTTATTTACCTCACAGGTTTCTAATTTGCAAGTTATGAGAGAACCAGCCCTGTGCTGTTAGGCACAGATTGCCCAGCCTGTCAGTACCATAAACAATCTATAAGTGAACATCTTTGAGCTAAAGCATTGCTCACAATCCATTATCAACCCACAGAATGAGCATCAAAATGAAAAAAAAAATGAGGTGAGGATCATCTGCATATTTCTAAGTTCTTACTGCATACCATAGATGTGACCTCTAAAAGACCACAAAATGTCTTCAGCAGCAAACACAATTTTCTGTCTATAACAATTTCAATTCTAGATATTCTTTTTTACAGATATACCTTAATCTTTGTCAGTGTAGCTGGTCTTTTGTACAGCTGTCCTCCATATCTATGGGCTGCACAGTCAGGGATTCAAGCAACCATTGGTTGAAAATATTTTTAAAAATTTCATCTGTCCAGAGCACGGATAAACCTTTTCCTTGTCATTATTGTCTAAGCACTCGTCCAACTATTTAGAGAACATTTGTGCTTTACTAGGTGTTATAAGCAATCCAGAGATGATTTAAGTATACTGTATGATGTTATAGGCAAATACTACTCTATTTTATGTTAAGGGAGTGGGCATGCTTGGATTTTGATGTGTGTAGGGAGTCCTGGAACAAATTCCGTATGGATAGTAAGGGACAACTGTAATTTGTAGTTACTGGTTATCTGTGAAGATATTGTTATTGATGAGCATTTTCACCTTTTTATTGTTTACTTGTATTTGTTTTGTGATGAATCATCTTATCATGCTCTTTGTTTAGTTTTTCTTTTTGATTTGGAGACCATTTATATATCGGAAAATTAACATAGGGTTTAAGCTCTATCATATTGAAGATGTGAAAATTTTTATCTTGGCATAGGTTGGTACTTATCCATATATACACTATATGTTTCAGAATGATATTCTAATAATTGAAATATTCCAAGATTTGAAACTTGAAATTCTTTGACTCAGGTGTCTCGAGTATGGATGGGATCTATGTGGAGAAGTTTGGGCCATCCCTCCAGGGTGACCGACACGTTCAGGATCATGCAGAAGTCTTGCCATTAGAGCACGGTAACTTATCATGTTTCAGTGATTAGCAGAAGCCAGAGTAAAAGCATAAAATGCAACAAACTTGGAAAAAAGGTAGGCTTTCTCTTCTGCTTTGGATTTAGAAAGTGGCAGAGAACATTATTCAATAGCAGGAAAAACCCAAGTCATCTATAAAACCACAAGTGTTCTTGTGCCTGTCAGAGAGCTGAGGTTTCAAGGCCACCAACTAAACTGAATTCCAGGGAAGGATTAGACCCTTCAACCAGAGGCAAGACACAAGGCTCTTGTACCTTTTCCAGAATGTGGGACAAAGTGGCAGATGTGGTACCTGTGACCAGTAGGAAATCAACCAAACTTTAGGTGAACAATTAAGGCACACATGTTGGCTGTTGAGCCACTTTGGAAGAACATGGCCCGAGACACAGGGAGAGTCCACATGCCCATGCTGACCCTTCCTTGGACATCTGATGGGTGCTCAGGAGAGGTTGGAGGCAGGGCAGGTCTTCTGGGAGAGACTCCTGGGTGGCTTGGGCATTGTAGGTGGGGACCTGTGGTTTCCCAGTGAAGGACAGAGCACCCAACTTTCTTCCCAGATTTTTTCCCCTACTAATCGAAAGTGTTAAATTGTGTGATGAAAGGAAGCAAATCCATCTAGGACTCAGGTAAGGCTCCATGGCTTCTGCAGAAAGGGAGGCAAAATTTCCCACCCTTTCAGGAAAGAGGAATCTTTTCAATTCCAAAGACACAGACTGAGATCTACTCTTGCTTGCAACCGCATAGATGTAAAAAATTCTCCACTGGCACAGGAAGTCATGCAGGCAAGATTCACTCATATGAAGCAGCATTTGGCCACCATAGCAGGAGAAAGGGACTCTGAAAACCCACATCCCAGTCCCAGTGCACAAACCTGCCAGGGACTGAGACTGAATCGGGATGGTCGAGAAACACCCCTGTTCCTACAATGAGCTGGCAATAAAGTGGAGACTTGTATGCAGATATTAAAAGTGATATAAATATACAATGGAGTAGTGTTACTCAGCAATGGCAAGAAACTAATTACAGAACGTGGCAGTGTTTGTGAATCTCACTATCATGTTGACTAAAAGAAGTCAGGCACAAAATTATCCTTATTCTCTGACTCCATTTATTGTAGATTTTTTTGGAAATGGAAAGCTATTTATTGTGTCAAAATAATATTAGTAATAGCCCAGGGCCTGGGATGACTGGAGGGACAAACTATCCAGGGATACCTGGAATCTTTGGAGGATGGTGGAAATATTTTATATTTTAATTGCGGTAGTGGCTTCGTGTGTATGTGTGTGTGTGTGTGTGTGTGTGTGTGTATACACTAATACATGCATTGTTGTTGTTAGGTGCCGTCAAGTTGGTGTCCGACTCATAGCAACCCTACATACAACAGGCGAAACAGTATTGTTACTGCTTCTCTGCTATTCATAGGGTTTGCAATGGCAGATTGATTTTTGGGAGTGGGTTCCTGGGTCTATCTCCAAGCCTACAGCACCTAGTGTTCCCAGGCAGTCTCCCATCCAAGAACTAACCAGGCCTGACCCTGCTTAGCTTCCAAGATCTGATGGGCTCAGAGGCCACAGTGCTACGGCTTTAGGCAATACATGCATATATACACTAATATATCTATGTCTATACACACACATATGCATGCACACATATATGTATACATATGTGTGGTTAAAACTCATAGAACTTTACACTTTGAATAGATGCAGTTGATGTCTGTTTTACACATAAATTATTTGTCATTTGAATCGGTGAAAAACTAGCTTGGTTTGGCATGGAAGATGCCACTTCCAAAATCAGACGGAGTAGGACCAAATGCACAGGCAGATGGTGCCACTGGTGTGTGAAATTGTACTTGGTTCAGACCCTACCTCTGTGGCTTTCGTCAAGGGTGGCCACACGCGCATCCCTCAGAGGCTCTGCCTCTGTTTCCGTGGTTGTGCGCTGGGGATCCACGGAAGACCTAACGCATGGAGTTGACACAAGGGACGTCGTCATCCTGCACTGTGTGGGTCCTGGAGCACAGTGGTGAACGTGACAGTTCCCAGCAGTGAGACAGAAACATGAGACCAGTAAGCAGCCAGGAGATGCCAGCGAGCTGTGTGTTCTGGGAGGAAGGCAGAGTGGCTTTGTGAGCAGGACCTGGGGTGCTGCTTCAGCATGGCGCTTAGGGAAACTATCTCTGACAAATGAGGACTGGGCAATTCGAAGATCAGAAGTGGACATCTGTAGGTGGGGCGAAAGGTCATGCGAAGACCTAAGGCAGAAAGGAAGATGAGGTCTTAACAGAGAAGTGTGGGCTCAGCTTGTTGCCTGGGATGTGGCAAGCCAGGGGAAGAGAGGGAGCATAGACATGGAAGGTAGGCAGGGCCGAGTCAGAACATGGTAGGCTCCATGACATAAGCTGGCCCTGATCCTTGTCCTATGATTTCCCATCAAGAGTCAGGGACGATAAGATCATAACCCTTAATTAGAAGCCAAGGGCCAGCACAGCAGCTGTTATCTGCCCACACGGGCATAGAATTCCTTGGCTAAGCTCACACGGCTGGTTAAATGGAGCTTCCTTTTAGTGGATTTCTCTTCCCAGGCTGAGAGTTTGGGTCACATACGTCACTGTACTTGAGGGGGACTGGAGACACTGGATGCTCTCAAGGGAAATTCCCTGATGGCCAGAGGGCACGGCTGCCCATTGGGCAATGCAGAACTCCCAACTGAGGCCAGGAAACCTGACATTGGTGTCTTGAGACGCTTGTGGTCCTGCAACTCCAGGGGGCATGGCTGATATTTTCATGCATTTTAGGAAGTTGCTTCTCATTTTTGAAGTGGTAAAATCTTCCTCTAGTAATTTTCTTTGGAGTTTTGTTACATGTTCCCTGTGTCTTTCAGACGGTATTTTGAATTCTGCTGAAGCTCTGGAATTTCACTTTCTGATTGTACATTTCCTGACTGCAAAGATGCTTGCTCAATTTGGAAATTTTAATTTGAACTCACATCACTTCAATTATTTGCTTTTCTTCAGCTGTCTTGATGTACATCCCTGCCTTTCTTCCCCTGGGGTATTAAAAGAAGCAGTTAACTTGGCAGCAGAATTTGGTTGTTGCAAAATTTCTTTGTGCTATGATGCAGGTGGTTCCCACTTTGTGATTCACTCTGTAACCACTTCCCAGTCCCTGCCATCCCCGTTTCCCTCAGGAAGGACCCCACAGACGCGTGTCCTGAATCCACTCAAAATGTTTACCTTTCCTGCTCCTTTTGATGTTGGGGAAGAGCCCGAAATCACACGGTGTCAGATCTGGTGAATAAAGTGGGTGAGGACGCACCATGATGTTTTTATTTGACAGAAATCGACGTACCAGAAACAATGCGTGACACAGAGCATCATCACGGTGAGGATGTAACTAAAGACACTCAGAAGAGGACACCCATGACTGCTTCAGAACTTGGCAGGAAGGGGGACAAGTGTGTTTGAAGCCAGAGGGATCGTTTTGAGGGGGATTAATGGCCATATGTCTTTTACTGTGCTCATTGTTTTTATTTAAGCACCCAGCCTTCTTTTGATCCCTGAGTAAGTGGAGATGGGTTTTGTGCGTGATTAGCTAGGGCTGGCCCTTCTGCCCACAGCAAACTCCTGGGGGTTGCCTCGCCTTCCTGTTATGTGTGGGGCCAGCAGTGTTTCACTTTCGCTGCCAGCTGCTGTCCTTCCCTCCTCCCAGGTGACTGGGTTCCTGGACACTTGTCCTGACAGCCTCTACCAAGTGAGTTCAGCATCCATGAAAGGATCAGCAAAGGGGTCTAAGGAAAATTCACCCACCTATGGAGTAACCAGGAGGAAATTTGTAGCAATGACTAAATATAAAGAAAATACTGAGCCTTGCTGTTTACTTCTGTCAGGGATGAGTCATCAGAACACGTGCTCTTTCCCGCATACATCCATACCACACAGAGCTAATAAAAGCTGGTTTAATAAATTGTGAAGAACTCAGCTTTGGAATGTAGAGGGAAGAGTATGTTGTTAAATAAAGATTTACTAAAAGAAACAGACATAAATTTTATATGGCACCTGCTCTGGGCCCACAGACTAGGCTGGTCCTGGGCAGAAGAGAGAGTTATAATTCTTTGTGCGGAAGCAGCTATCCAGATTAGCTGTAAATATTGCCTCTGGATGTCATCTATCTCAACAAACTGAAGGAATTAAGTACAGGAACCCAGGGGTGGCCAGAAAAATAGGCACAGCATGTTGAACACCCACCCTCCTGTCTGTGCTGCCCTATGTTCTATTTTATTTTTGTGATACATGGGAGCCGATGCCAGGGCCTTGTGTGTACGTTGCAAGTGCTCCACCACTGAGCTGCACCCCCAGTCTACTTTTATTTTTTATTTTTAATTTTATTTTGAGCTAGGATCTTACTAAGTTATGCTGGCTGCTTCTGGCCTCAAACTTGCAATCTTCCTACCTCTGCCTCCTGAGTCACTAGAATTACAGGTGTGTGCCATCATGCCTGGTGTGTATTTTATTTTTTAATTAAAAAATTATTTTTGGCATTATTTGGGGGTTGAACCCAGGGCCTCACACATTGTAAGTGCTCTACCACTGAGCTGCAGACCCAACCCCACCCCCTGTTTTTTTTTTTTTTTTTTTTTTTTTTTGTGGTACTGGGGGTTGAACCGAGGGCCTCGTGCTTGCATGCTCTGCAAGTGCTGGACCACTGAGCTACACTCCCAGCCCATTTTTTTACTTTTTGAGACAGGGTCTGGCTAAGTTACTCGGACTGCCTCTGGTCTTGAACTTGTGATCCTCCTGCCTCTGCCTCCCAAGCCAGTGGGATTACAGGCCTGCGCCACTGCACCCGGCTGGTTTTTTTTGTTTGTTTGTTTTGTTTTTTGTTTTTTGTTTTAATCTTAAGATAGTGTCTGACTATCTCTCTATCTATTTGATGCCCTGCTGTGCCATGTTGGTAGTGAAAAGAGATCCACTTATTAAAGATCCCATACATATTTAGGGTACTAAAGCAAGCATTAAAGAGGAGCCCTACACTGAAGCTGGTAGGTCCAAATCTCACTCTTAGAATTTTTCTAGTGTGATGATTTATTTTGTCACCATGGAGACAAAATTTTAAATGAACTGAAAGACTACACACACACAGAGTATAAAGAAATGTATAATCTAGATTGTATCGATATATGTGTACTACATATTTTACAAAATAATGTAAAAATGACACTATAATATTTTATACTGTATATTGTATTATCTTATATATTTGCATTGTTCTATATATATCTGTATATTTGTACATGTTGTTGTTGTTAGGTGCTATAGAGTTGGGTTTGACTCATAGTGACCCCTATGTACAGTAGAATGAAACACTCCTCGATTCTGTGCCAGGCACACAATCTTATTTATGTTTAAGCCCATTGTTGCAGACACCATGTCAATCCATCTAATGGAGGGGTTTTCCTTTTTTTGTTGACTTGCCACTCTCCCAAACATGATGTCCTTCTCCAGGGATTGATCTCTCCTGTCCAAAATATTTAAGATGCAGTCTAGCCATCCTTGCTTCCAAGGAGCACTCTGGTTGCACTTCTTCTGGGACAGATCTGATTGTTCTTTTGTCAGTCTGTGGTATATTCAGTATTCATCTCCAGAGCCATAATTCAAAAACATTAATTCTTCTCCTGTCTCCCTTGTTTAATGTCCAGCTTTCACAACCATATGATGCAACTGAAAATATCATGGCATGAGTCAGGCACACCTTTCTCTTCAATGGAGATATTTGCACATGTATTTCACAAAATGTCAAAATGGTAATTACACAGTATATTACACACTCATACATCCTATACACCCAATATACAGCATAAAGCATAATACATTCTGTTAGCCAGTTGGTTTTTTCCTGCCCTTGCCAAGTACCCCCTCACCTGCTTTATTATTATTATCATTTCCTTTTGTGTTCTGTTCATCCACTGGCTCTGAGCTCCCTAGTAATGAGTAACCTGTCTGTCATATTTTCCTGGCCTTAGAATTGCAACCACATCCAATTGCTTTGAAGCTCAGTTTCAATTTAGATGCTAACTGCTCCTGAAGTACCAGTAGTCCAAAAGGAACCTCAGGCAGACTGTAATTAGAGAGTGCCGGAGTTCTCCATCTGATTAGAATGTTGCTGTCTTCTCTCCTGCAGACAGCACACGGAGCCTCATGAAAATCCAGCATTTCCATTTCTCCCTCCTTGTCACCTATCCCAAGGCACCTGCCTGTAGTGGGTTTCCTCACAACTCTTTGTGTTGGTTTATTTAGTTTTTTCAGCACTAATGGTTTAACTCAGGGCTTTCCACATGGTAAGCAATGGCTGCACACTGAGCCTCACTCCCAGCACCTTCTTTTATTTTTTATTTTTGAGACAAAGTCTTGCTAAGCTGTGCAGGCTGCCCGTGACCTCAAACCTGCAATCCTCCTCCAGCAGCCTCCTGAGTTTTTCTTTTCCCAGTATTGGAGGGTTGGAGCCCAGAGCCTCACAGCAGAGCTCACGAGTGCTCTACCGCTGAGCTGTACCCCTGTCTCATTTTTCATTTTTTATTTTTAGGCACGGTCTTGCTAAATTGTGCAGGCTGTTTCTGTCCTTGAACTTATGATCCTCCTGACTCAGCCTCCTGAGTTGCTGAGATTGCAGGGGTGTGCCACCACGTGTAGCTCTCCAGATTGTTTGGGATTACAGGTGTGTCATCTGCTGTGTTTGTTTATTTAAATGTCTAGGAGCAATGAAGTCCAAGCAAAGGCAGCCCACTTACAGATATGCTTAAGTATAGACACAGATATGTCTACGTGCTTGCAAATGTGTGTGTGTATACAGAGAGGAATCGTGTTCACACACATACATGTAAGGGTACTAAGTCTTAAGACTATTACCAGGGAGTTACTTCATGACAGGAACTTGCTCTGTTCTCCTATAGGACCCTAGGTAAGTTGTGTTAGTCTTGACACTGAGGCTCTCCAGAAACAGCTGTTAAATTTAATTGAAAAGGAAGTATAACAGAGGCTTGTTCAAACAGAATTAACATGTGCTTTCTTCTTTTTTTGTGAGAGAAGCTATTAGTTCTTCTTGGAGTATTTGACAAAGTCAGTCAGTTGTCTTAGCACAATTTTTTTTTAAATGTAAGTCATTGAATGTCTCTTTTGGTGAGAGAAGCAGGGAGGGAGCAGAAAAGCTGCCCCTCCCTATGTCCCCTGGCCTCTGGGAAGACCCTCATCCCTTCTCAGGTTCAGTGGTATTAATTTATATCTGGTGGATTTAATGGTTGTAACTGAGATCTCCCGATCAGAGACAATGTCAAGGGGCTTGAAGGGAAACACACTATGAGCCAAGCCACTGAGAGCCAGGTTCTCCATACTGATTAGGAACACAGTTTTCAAATTATTTTATACCTAAGAAAATGACCCCAAGGCTTCATCTAAAATGTGAGTCTCTGACATCACCCCTGCAATTCCAATTTAGTGGTTGTGACAGGCAGTTAATTGTCCTGTGGTGATGTCGTTGTTGTTGTTAGGCGCATTCGAGTCTGGTTTGACTCATAGCAACCCCTAAAGAGTTTTCATGGTTGGTCGTTTCAGGATTGCTTCAGGAGTGGATTGCTGTGTCCTTCTCCCATTTTTGCGGTGCTGGGGATGGAACCCAGGTCCTCAAGAGTGCAGAACAATGCTCTACCAACTGAGCTAAACCCCAGCCCTGGTGGTGATACCAAGTCCCAAATCCCATAAACTGCAAATATGTTACTTTATATTTCAAAGGACTTTGCAGATGCCATTAAGGATTTTAAAATGAGAGAATTATATTGGAGGGTCGGGATGGGCCCAGTATAACAACAAGGGTCCTCAGAGAGGCAGGAGGGTCAGCAGTTCCAGGAGATGTGACATCCAAGGCGAGGTGTGTCCTGAGGGAGGGGCTGCAGAATGCAGCTCTGCAATACCACAATGGGCTCATCTGTAAAATGGGGATCATTGTGTGTCCAGTATACAAAAAATGCCTAGAGTAGGGCTTAACCCACAGTATGTGCTCAATAACCATTTTTTCTTGTTGAAATGTATGTGTGCATTAAAAACAGCCCTTTCCAGTGAGAACGCAAGGCCTGGTCCTTTCCTGATGCTCACTGAGAATTCGCTGATCCCGAATCATTTGAGTTTCAAGGCAGCATATCCAGCAATCACGGTGAATAAGCAGTGAACCATCAGGACACTTCATTCTGATGGGAAATTCAGGGTCTAAGAAGAATGCTCTCATTTTCTGAAAATCAAGTTGGGAGCACACAATTTTTTGAGGTTTAAACAAGTACCAACTCTTCTCTTCAGATATTATGTGTGTAATAATGATGTCTTGGCTTCAAGAACGGTAAAATTTCTTATTGTCAGTATCAGTGGCTTCCTCTGTTAGGAGAGGCAGCCTAATGTAGCGGTTAAAAATAATACTTGGGGCTGATTAAGTTGCATTCAAGATTCAAAGCACCTCCTACTCCAGGCAGATCACAGGCTGGACACAGGAGCACCACAAGCCTCAGTCCCTTTGCCGGCCATATGGAACAAGAAGTGTGCGCGCCCCACTGCATGGCTGATGGGACTGACTGCTGTGCTTTGCGCAGAGCTCTACATGTGGCAAGAGGCTTGAAGCTGTGAGTCATTGTCCTTGCTTACAGTGATCATCATATTTTTCCCTTAATTAAAAAAAAAGAAAAGCTCTCCTCCTCTTCCCAGGTTTCTCTTTTGATGGCAGAGGGGACCCTTGGTAGAGAGCACCCACGCTCTGCTCTTGCACTCCCCTTGCTGCAGCCTGTTCCCCAAGCCCACTCTTTGTTCCCTATACACCAAGGGGCTCCCCAAGGCCAAGGTTCACGGCCCCACCCTCTCCCTACAGAATCCCCCCCACCCTCATGTTGCAAAAGGCTTACACTTGAAGGCCCCGCTCAGGTGCTCAGGCATGTTCGCCATGCTGAGCATTTTTCTGACCTCTCCCTGCCCCACAGCAGAGGCCATCCCTCCATCCTCTGACCTGCGAGAGGTGCCTGCCACTCTCCCCGTCTCCCTCCTTACTCTAGTTGGGGTGAGAAGTCGGCATCCGATAGGACCCCACTGGAAGGGCAGCCTTCATGCCTTAGTTTTCTTGGCTTTTGCCTTAAGGCAGTGCCAGGCGCATGCAGATGGTCTGATGCCTGTTGAATGAATCGCTGTTAGGCTCTGTTTGATTTCCCTCCATCTTATTCCCTTGTTCTTTAATAGTTTATTGCTTTATAATTTGCATACCCCAGGGCTCCCCCATGACAGTGTATGATTTGTGGTTTGGAGTATGTTTCCAATGTTGGACTGGGTTCACAAAATTGTCCCACCAGTTCTACGGGTGATTTTAGAATTTTGGAAATTTTTCATCATCCCCAAAGAAACTCTATATCCATTAGCTATCACTGTCCCAGTCCCCTCTCCCCGCAACCCTAGGAAGCCTCTAAGCTCCTACTGCATCTCTATATTTGCTCCTTATAGAAATTTTATATAAGTGGGATCACAGTGATCTTTTGGGTCTGGTTTCTTTCATTTAACATAATGCCTTCAAGGTTGTATCACATGGCAGCATGGGTCAGTGCTTGTGGCTGAGTGCTGTTCCACCATATGTGTCTGCTCTACTCTAATTCAGGAATCCATGGGCATCTGGGGGTGCTTCCACTTTGTGGCTATTACATAGAGAATAGTGTTTCTGTTGGACATTCATGTGTAGGTTTTGTGTGGACATACACATTCAGTTTCCTTGGATATGCACTTTGGAGGGGCTGGGGTTAGCTCAGTTGGTAGAGTGCTGCTATGTGTGCTTTGAGGTTTTGAGTATGATCCTCAGCACTGCAAAAGTGGAAGAAGGACCGGGCACCCCACTCCTGAAACAATCAGCCATGGAAAACCCTATGAATAGCAGAGAAGTCTTGACTTAGTGCCAGCCATGGCACAGTGTCAGGGAGTGTTTCATTCTGTTGTATGTCAGGTTGCTAGGAGTCGGCCCTGACTCGATGGCACCTAACAACAATAACAACACCTTGGAGTGTCTATTGGTTATTTTTTGTCACTGTGACCACAATAGCTGCCAGAAACAATGTAAGGGAGGAATGTTTTATTTTGACTCATGGATTCATAGTGATGGATAGGCCTGGTGGAGCAGGAGGTGGGAGCGTGTGGCAGGGAAGATCTAGGATTCACCTCATGGTGGACCAGGCGGCAGAGAAGGCCAGGGCTGAACTGGGGGCTGGGCGTTACCTTCAAAAGCCCACCCTTAGTGACCTACTTCCACTAGCCAGGACCTCTAATGCCACCAGCTAGGGACTAACACTCAAAGCTTGGGGGACATTCTGTATTTAAACCATAAACTTTGTTTGGTTTGCTCAGAAAGCTTCCTTTTCCCCACTTACCTGAAGGTCTGCCCCCCTCCTGACCAAAGGGGACCCTTGGCCCAATTCTGGCTAGCAAATAGGTCTATCTATTGTGGGAAGAGCGAGGCCAGCTGGGATAGGCTTGACCCGCAGAGAGAGGACAGCGTATCTCCCCACCAGTGTGGGTGCTGACACTGTGGATCCCCTTGTGGTTCCACCCAATTCCATGAGAGTCCCTCATTTTCCTCCTGACATGTGGGCCCCAAGCTACTTCTTTGGTTCATAGTTGTTTTCCTGTGTTTCTGTGTCCAGGGCAGCTGAAAGGTCCTGAGACAGAATGAAATTCAGTCAACACCTTCTGAATGCCAACAATTTCCCAGGGGGCGCATGAGCCAATTGCGACAGTCGAAAAATGAGCAGGAGGTGCCTCTGTGCTCTGGGGCTTCTGGTAACCTGTACCTGTTACTAAGGTCTTTTCATGACCCTTTCTGTGATGTGCCCTCCAAGTCCTCCATTGATGAGAACAGGAGGGGACAGAACTGGGTCCATTCTCCCAGAAAACAAGATTTCATAGCAGATACTTGAAAAAAAAAATCAAATAGGAGCTTTGAGACCCAAGATTCTTCAGAGCAGGGCATTATTGACACGTGGCTGGTATTTTCTTGTACTCTGCACATCTTAAGGAAAGTTTTCTACATGTTTTGCCTAGGGGAAAACACTTGTTTTCAAAAGAGAAAATCAAAAAGAATAAACGAAAGCATTTGAAGCAACACACTGAACTTTAAAAGAGAGATGTAAAGTAAGCTGAGGCTCATACAGTTGTTTCCCCCTTAGAGCTCCTTCTGCACTCACAGAGAAAGCTTTTCTGGAGGAGGAGCCATTGAGAGTGAAGGAACACGTGTCACAGTTCTGCTGACGTAGCCCCTGTGATGTTATTGAAACGCGTTCCTAGGGAATCTCCCTCTTCCCTGGCTGAAAAGTTGAGCCTGGCCTGAGTTTGCCACCTCACTATAGATGGACTATGCCTTATCCAAAATGGTTGGGACAGATTTTGCAGTTCTTTTTTGATCCCGATCTCTCTCTCTCTCTCTCTCTCTCTCTCTATATATATATATATATATCTCATATATATATATATATATATATCTCATATATATATATATATATATATCTCATATATATATATATATATATCTCATATATATATATATATATCTCATATATATATATATATATCTCATATATATATATATATATATATATATATATATATATATATATATATATATATATATCATAGGTTTTAGTAGCTAAGCATTCCTTGTCTGAAAACATTCCTTGTCTGAAACACTGCTCCTGACAACATGTCCAAAATACATAAGACAAAGTCTAGCCATCCTTGCTTCCAAGGAGCACTCTGGCCACACTTCTTCTAGTACAGATCTGTTGGTTCTTTTGGCAGTCCATGGTATATTTAATAGATATCTCCAGCACCATAATTCAAAAGCGTCAGTTCTCCTGTGTCCCTTGTTTAATGTCCAGCTTTCACAACCATATGATGTGACAGAAAATACCATGGCATGAGTCAGGCGCACCTTCATCTTCAATGTGACATCTTTACTTTTCAAGTACTTGAAAAAGATCTTTTGCCACAGCTTTTCCCATTGCAATGTGTTTTTTGATTTCTTGACTGCTGCTTCCACGGGTGTTGATTGTAGAACCAAGTAAAGCAAAATCTTGGACAACCTCAATCTTTTCTCCATTTCTTGTGAAGTTGTACGCTGACCCAGTTGTAAGGATTTTTGTTTTGTCGATGTTGAGGTGCAGTCCACACTGAAGGCTGTGTTCTTTGATCTTCATCAGTAAATGTTTCAAATCCTCTTCACTTTCAGCAAGCAGAGCTGCGTTAGCTGCGTAATGCAGGTTGTTAATGAGTCTTCCTCCAATCCTGATGCCACGTTCTTCTTCATAAAGTCCAGGTTCTTGGATTATTTGCTTATGGTAGTAGAGCCCCTGTAAATGGGATTAGTGTTCTTAGAAAAGGGACTGCAGAGAGCTCTCTAGCCTTCCTTCCACTACATGGGTACCCCGGGACAGGTAGCAGTCAGCAACACAGAAGTGAGCCCTCAGAAGCCTTATGCTATGCTGGCATCTGACCTCAGCCCTCAGCCTCCACGACTGAGAAAGAAGTTAATGATGTGATGTGCCATCCAGTGTCACAGTGGCCCAAAGGACTGTGACAGTGAGTTTCCTGAATATTTGGGGCTTATGCGCATGACTAATTTAATAATATGTCCACAGCTTCCTAGGTTGGAACTACATTTTCCTTATAGAATCATATGAATTTGAACTTTTCCTTCACTGAGTAATATAAAGAAAATAATAACAGCAGAAGATTTCTTTGGATTTTAGCTGCACAACACTCTCTGTTTAGACAAGGAAGAGCTTCTAGCCAGGAAGTTTTCCAGAGCTGTGTTAGGAGCTTTGGACCTGTTTCCAAACAAGTCTCCTACGTGGGTGGACGCTCACAGATTCTCACGTCAGGAGCCTTCTTTACACGTGAGGAAGTAGTTTGGCTGTGACGTTGATGCCTGGAGGATTGGAAGAGTGGCCTAGAACTTTTCCCATCCAGAGATTTGATCTTCACCCTGCTGAGCTGGCATTGCCACTCCGCTCGCATCATCAAAGGAGGGCCCTGCGGGATTTGGCTGGTGAGGGGACTGGGGACGATCTGCACACAGGATTGAATTAGGACTGCGCGTCTAGCCTCTTCCTGAGCTTCCCGTGCACCCACCTACTCCCTCATACTTATCTCCCAATGTCCATCTGTTTCCCACAGAGCAGGTGGAACAATCTTTAGAGCAGAAATCATATAGGCTCACAGGAACAGCCAACCCCTTCAGGGTGACCCCCAATCCCTGAAGAGCCCTGCTCCTATCTTCCTACTTACCATTGTCCCTGTTGTGGGCCACACGGGTGTACCCTGCCTGCCCATGGCCCTGTGAGCTGCCTCTGTGAGGAGGACGTCTGAGCTGAGAGCAGATGGAGAACAGGACAGGAGAAATGTCCTGAGAGAGGATGGACAGGGTGGGCCTGTGTCCACATGTCCTCTCACAACAGAGCCTTGCATTCTGCCCTGAGGAATGCTGGCTTCTACAGACTTCGGCAGCTGCTGCCCAGGACTAGAAGCCGGCATGATACAGACTAGGGGCCAGGCAGGTCTGTGGGCTGAAGATGTGCGGCTGCATGTCACACGCCATGCTCTACACAGGGAGACTGCCTGTGTCACCACACCAAGCTGTCTGTGCCCAGAAGCTCCCTCTGTCCCCATGTCGTTGCCCTGCAGAGACACGCTCACCAGTGGGCTCCACCACAGCCTCCCCTACTTCCTGAAACTGGTTGGCTCCTTTTATGCTTCCCACTTCCGGTTGGCACCTCTGCTGCCAGGGCTGGCTGTGAGGGTGTGAATCCTGGCTCTGCTACTTTCCCACATGGAAACTTGGGACACTCTGGGAGGCGATGTGAACCCCACCCAGGAAGTGTGCAGGTCTCTGTGGAGCTGCTGCGGATGCTCTGGGAAAGATGTGCCCAGAGCGTTGAGGCTCAGGACGTTGCAGGTCCCTGTGACTTGGTGTGGACCACTGTTAGAGAAGCCAGGTGATTTATCATCCACACAGGGATTGTTTTATAAGGAAGCTGTTGATACTAATTGATGTGCAGGACGGTCATGGGGAAACAGGCTTCTGGTCATCCTGATCATGCAGGTTGGGCAGCCAGCTCGGAGCCTTTGTGAGGACGATCCAGGGGCCTCTGGGGGACAACAGGACTCCAACATTGAGAGTCTGTTGGGGTCGCTGGCAGATTCATAGAAGGTGGGTGGAGGTTCAGGAAGGGTCAGCAGAAGCAAAGTGGGCACAAGGCAGGATGTGATTCTCTTAATCTGTGCCTGTTTCGTTAATTAATGCAGCACTTTCCAGAGATTTCTGCCCCTTGGACTGTACCAGGGGTGAGAAGAAGAAAGGGAGGTAGAGAGTGAGGGAAAGAGAGAGAGGGGGAGGGAGGGAGGAAGGGAAGGAGGAAGGAAGGAAGAAAGGAGAGAGAAAATCTCTACCCTCTGCCCTACTCCGGTGTTAAACAACCCTGGCATGTCACAGTGCTGTCTTCCATTGCTATTTCCCTATATATGTTTTTCTAGGTGCAGACTGTCACCTGCTTAAATAGCTCAAATTCTACTTGCATAAAGTGCATAATTTTGACAGATGCACAGAATCAAACCCTGCAGCTAAATGCGTTAGAGCTCCAGAGTCACGAGCGCTTATGATTCACTCATACAAGGTTCCTTGGCTTGCTGGCAAATTAGTACTTCTAAGTGGATATTTAGAGCCACACAGAAAAACCTAATAGCTCTCCAGGCTTCTAAATTCACCCCGTGGAAATATCCCCAGGGGCATCTGAGATCTCTGAGGGGAGGTGATGAGGTGACATGTGATTGTGGAGGAGCCTTGGGTTCTGTGACTGCTCGGGGGATGCTAGAGATGGAGCAAAAGGATTCACAGCTGCAGTTGAATATCTGACAATGACATCAGTGCTGGAATCCAAATTAAAGCATGCCTATGGTAAATAGATTAATGAAAATTTTAGACAACATTCCTGTGTCTCTCTGTGGTTCTGTGCCTCTTACTAGAGTGGCTGTGTGACATTACTGATATCTATTTTGACCTTTATGATTACAATGGCATATGTGACGCATCATGCATGGATAGATATGTGTTCAGTTGACTTCCTAAAACCACTTCGTGATCCCAAATAGCAATTTTTATAGATTTTAGGCTATTTTCATGTAATAGCCTCTCTTGGTTTAGAGTAAATTAGGCTTAAGTAAGTCAGAATAAAGCTCTAATTTAGTAGATCTTTAATTCCGTCAGAGGCCAAAATTACTAGAATTCCCTAAGTAAAGGTTAAAACTATATCATAACAATCTTTTTGTTTTTAATTTAAAATATTTTTTGAGGTAAGAACACTTAACATTAGATCTACCCTCTTCACAATATTTTAAGTCCACCATGCATATTGTTGGGGCTGGGGTTTGGGTCACTTGGTAGACCACTGCCTTGCACACTCTGGGGCCCTGCATTTGATTCCCAAACTGCAAAAAAACATGGCAATCCAGTCCCAAGCAGTTCTAAAGCCATCAGTCATTGAAAACCCTGTGAATAGCAGAGAAGCACTGACATAGTGCCTGGCATGGCACCGTATTGGGGAGGGTTTCATCTGTTGTATATAGGGTCGCTGTGAATCAGACCCAACTTGATGGCATCTAGCAACAACAACATGTGTCATTGACTATAGTCATGATGTCATTGAGCAGGTCTCTAGACCTTTTCCGTCTTGTAAAACTGAGGGAGTGGGAGACACAGCTGTTTGTCAACATGACCAAGGAGGTGCAGGACTCAGGCTCTCCTAAAAATTGCACAGGGTGAGGATAAAGCTCAGGGAGGCTTTTCCAGGGTCCTGCCTCCTTCAGTGCCTCTCACGCCTTTCCTTTGTCCCTGACAACGTGGTCTTACTCAGCACTCATGATGGTCCAGCTTTCCACCCAGGATCTCAGTCCCCTAACAGCTTTCTGTGGGAGGTGCAATTGTTGCTGCCATTTTACAGATGGACAGGCTGAGGCAGGGACAAAGGGAGAGCCAGTGGTCTGAGCCCTCACGGGGAGTGAGAAGCAGAGTTGGACACATGAGCAAACATGATGCTTTGTGTGGTGAACACTGCGGCCTCCAGGTGCTGCCTGTAAGTGTAGCTGCCAGGCGCCAGGACAGATTCTATGTGGCTCCGTGTTGGTGGCACTAGTTTCTGGCTCAGGATGGTGTGCAGGGGCATCTGTCTGCCCAGCCCAGCCCAGCACGCAGGAGACCTGCATCTCAGGCTTGGGCGTGGGACTGGCCCATTGTACCCAGCACAGCAAAGGCTTTTGGGTGTGGGAGGGATGAAGACTGTGTCCTGTGATGCGTCAGCGTGTTCTTCACGTAAGGGAAAAGCTTGCAAAATACTTACTATGACCCAAGGTCACTGTCTTCACACTGATGGAATTTTGCTTCCTCTTAACAGCCAGAAACAATACTAACAATAATGGCTACATCTTAGGCAGACACGGTGCACCAGGCAGCCTTGTACCACAAACACACTCCTAAGAAACATAGTCCTAGATGATGTACAGAGCACACAGTCCATGGGTGAAATCTATGTGCACAGATATGACATGCCACCTAGAGTGTGCACGTGACTCTGAACGCGGTGTTCTCATCATCGCCTCCGACAGATGAGCTTAGACCTGGCATGTGTAGTCACTTGCAGCTCCTTACAGTCCTTACAGTTGGTGAGTGCCAAACGGTGGAGCCAGAGTTCAAATCCTGACCATCCAGCTCAGAAAACTGGCTCCTGTGCTCTTCCAGGCACACAGTACTGCTGCTGCTTCCTTGTGTCCAGTGTGCCTGTCATTTAGAGAGGCTGAGAGGAAAATCTCCGCATCAGCCTCTCAGATGTCCCTTTCCACTTACCTGGATTCTCTCTCTCTCTCTCTCTCTCTCTCTCTCTCTCTCTCTCTCTCCCCCAAAACCCTAGTCACTTCATACATAAGTTTCCTTTTAATTACTCTGCCAGTAGGTATTAATAGCCTCCATTGTGTTTGGCAAATTACATGCATCCAGCCTATAAAAAGGTCCATTGCACCTGTTTAGCTACTCATTAGAGCTTCCTAGATGATGCTTAACAACTCCTTTTCATTTCTAATAACTTGGATGGAAAACATTGAGACTCTGAGGGAGATGTAGTGAGGGGCACATTCTTAAGTCACATTTACATAAAGAGCAAACTGAAAGGCAGGTGGATAGCAGAGTTCACCAGTGAAGCCAACGTGTTGCCCATTTCCCAGCGTACAGTGGACGTCAAGCGCCCTGTGCTCTTGTAGCCTGTGTCTCTGGTGGGATTGAAGGACTTGTACCATCTCTACTGGAGAGAAAAGTCTACGCAAGCAATGGCTGCATCTCTCTGTTCATTTTTATGCTGCTGTAGCCCAAACAGTGTCTGGCATCTTGGAGGCATTGGCAACATTTGCTCAAGAGTAAAACAAACATATAACTAAACGTAGAACTGGTTGAAGCGGTTGTTTAAACACCTGTAAACTTCCCCCTGCACAGATGATTGGTGGGACTTAGTTCTGTGTGGGCTCTATTCGTGGGCCTCAATGTTAGGGCCATTATAATCAGGGAGTAATCTGGATACTGAGGCTCTACCCACTGAACTTTGGGATTGCTTACTTCTTTTTTCCTTCTAGGAAAAGTAGGCTCAGTTCCCATAGCAGGCACC
This sequence comes from Pedetes capensis, assembly GCA_007922755.1. Lineage (NCBI taxonomy): Eukaryota > Metazoa > Chordata > Mammalia > Rodentia > Pedetidae > Pedetes > Pedetes capensis. The sequence goes on along the minus strand of VMDO01005782.1, from coordinate 54,306 downwards.
GCTAACCAATCACAGCCCTGTCTCTGAGGCAGGACCAAGTCTTAGAATCCATGTGAATGCCACATCTGTGTAGGCACAGCCACGCTGGCAGAGTTGGCAGGCAGGTGGACACTGCGTGCAGGGGCGTCAAGCAGAGCTGGATCTTCACTAACATGACTTCTAGGCCAATAAGCTGAAGGGAAAGGCTCTGGTCCTTGGCTGTGCTCCTAAACCTCTGAAGCTGGAGTCACCTTGCAACATGGCTTCCTCTTTGCCCAAACCACTTGGTAGTGCCCTGGTGGGAACAATGTTCCCTGGCTGGGGAGCAAGCCCTATCAGTCCCACACTGCTTCTCTAAGGAGAACAGAGACAAGTAGAATACACACTTCCTCCTGTGTTACATCTTTACTGCCCTCCATTGAAGGTAAGTGTAGGATGAGGTCAGGAGGCAGAGATTATTCAAACTTGTTTTTAGGATGCAAAGTAAGCAGGAGTCCAGTGTGCTTGCTGACACCAGCAAGCAAAAGTGAAAAACAGCACAAGTGTCACCACGAGAGCACATTTACCAAGAGCAGGAGGGAGTGGTCCTGGTGAGATAAGAAACACCCTGCAGAACAGACATGGCTGCAGAACCCAATGCGGCTACTCTGCCTTGGGGCAGGGAGAATTGCACCTGGCCACAATCAACCCATGCGGCTCGCCTTTGACAGCAGAGGTGGGGAGGAGTGGGCTTGGCTGAGAATAAATCACTTATCTGTTTTGTCTTCCATAAAATAAAAGGGAAACGGTGGGGATCTGACTGCAGCAGAACCGAGGGGTTCCTTGCTCAGATCTTGAGCAGGATAAGAGCTGAGGATGGCTGTTCCCTCCTGCCGAGAGGTGGACACATTCCAAAGCTCCAGCAAAACGCATGACTGAGCAGTTTGGCTTTTAGGTGTCACAGTGACTAATGGATTGGTGCAATCACTGGATGTGACCAGAATGCACCTCCCTGAGGTGATCTATCTCATTCTGGATTTCATGCTTGGAGGTGTATTTGTCAGCCCTCCTCCAAGGACCCTGTTCTTCTTGTCCCTGGATGGGGAGCATGCATTAATTGACTCTTGCTGCCTTGGTTGAAAGAACTTCCTGCAGATTGTTCACTAAAGGCAGTAAGTTCTTTATCTCCTATGCATGTCGACCATGCTAATGGCAGATGTTCTTTCTATAGTGAGTCTCTGTGGTTTTGCACAATATGTATTTTTCTAAAGGAAGAAGATTCATATTTATATACACATACATTTCTGGATGTGTGTGTGTGTGTGTGTGTGTGTGTACACATGTATAAACATGTTGTTGTTGTTAGTGCCATCATGTTGACTCATAGTGACCTTGTGTACAACAGAACGAAACACGCCCTGACACTGTGCCATGCCTGGTACTATTATCAGTGCTTCTCTGCTATTCACAGAGTTTTTCAATGGCTGATTGTTTCAGCTGTGGGTTACCAAGTCCTTCTCCCTAGGCTGCAGCATCTGGTGTTCCCAGATGGCCTCTTATCCAAGGACTAAGCAGGCCGACCCTGCTTAGCTTCCGAGATCAGGCAGGGTTGGATGCTAGGGTGCTTTGGCTGCAGACATATATAAAGATACACTTTTATAATTGAAAATTTTAATTTAAAAAAGTGATTTTGGGGGGAGGTCCAAGGCAACCCTGCTTACTTTGTATCCTAAAAGCAGGTTTGAACAATCTCTGGTTCCTAACCTTCTCCTCCTCTGTTTACTAAACGCAGGAAACCATGAGTATTTTTATCTTGTCTGCCACCTCTAAACCATTGTGACAGTCAAAACTAAAGTTTCCTTTGTGGATTTCTGAGGGCTACAGGAACTCTGCAGAAGTCTATTTCAGGTTTCTAAAGCCCAGTGTCCACACTGCCTAAGCTCTGGGCTCCTTCAGAGCCGGCCAGGGGCACTCACAGAGAGTGGACTTGGGAGCAGAGGCTGTGCCATCCTGCATGACCAAGTCATTTCCAAAGGATGCTTCTCTCCCAACTTTCCCTGGATTCTTTGAGTCTTTGAGGGCAAGACGAGGAGATTCCCTGTCCTTGGTGACATTTAATCTTTCTTTTAGACCTTGACTATCTTTCCCATGATAATGATGCTGCCCCTTGGCACGGTCCTCAGTCTGTTCCAGAGACGAAGTCCTTTCTCAGAAGTTCTTTGATCTTCCCAACAGCATTATTGCCTTCTGCTCTCAGCATCAATGAGAAGCTGAAGGATGGAGAGGGTGAGTCACTTGCCCAGGTTCTCGCAGCACAGAAGGGGCAGAATCAAGGTCAGAGGCCAAGGCTTGCGTCTCTGACATCTCCAGCCCTGAGGCTGCCTCTGGGATTGTCGCCCCTTCCACACCTGTGTGTGGGATGTGACCACCCCTGCCGTCATGTGGTACCTTCATGATGCCACCAGCTGCTGGCCGAAGCATGTGCAGCTATCAAGTGTAGATCCAGAGCCGTGTCCAGGTGTGACGATCGTGGGGAGAAGGGGACCCCCAGTGTGGGAGCTGGCACATCCTCCAGGACAGTGGGCCTCCAAAAAGTAACCCAGGGAGTGATGTGGAAAACACAGATGCCCCTGTCTCTTTGATGACACCCCGTAAAGCTTCCCATAGAAGGGAAGAGGTTGGGGTCCATTAACTTCATTCCACCCCCAGCACCTTCTCCACCCGACTGGCCACAGCGATGATGCCAGTCCTTGTGTGTCACTCCTCCTTTAAAGACATCAGACCTGTGCTGGAGGCACTGCTGTTTCCATACCCATCTTACCAATCAGGAGCTGAGTGGTGGTCCTCATTTTTACAGGTAGAATGTGATGGAGTCAAGATTCAAACCCGGAACATCTGGGTTCGGAGGTGGTGCTCTATCCACTATCCTATAGAGAGACTCCCTCGCAGCCCCACTAACTCCTGTTGCCTCAAGAAAAAATAGTCTTACCCCTGGCTTCTCCTGCACACAAACCAAAAAGGACATTTGTCTCTTTCAGCTTCCTAGTTACTGTCTCCAGAAATTTCCTTTTGCTTTATTGTGTCAATATGTTATTAATATCATCAATTGCATGGAATGCACTGTCTACTGAGTCATAAAGAGCCAAACTGCAGCCATTAGCTGTTCATTAAAAATTCCCTAATGAAGTTTATCGGCACGCTTACATATTTAATACCTAGGATAAAAATGCATCATAAATTCAACAAAAGTGGTGAGGAATAGATTACATTCATACAAAAAATCAGATTAAATTGTCAGATCAAAAGTAAATAGGCCTGGTTCATCAGGTTAAAACAAAAGTCATGTTGTAAAGAAAGGATTTGGCAAAAGTACCAATGATATCTAGAGCACCCAGTAACCCCTCTGTTACTTCACTTTCCATAGTTGTAAATCAGCTGATGTGTGCATCTCCTGGAGTAGGCAAATAATCAGTGTCCACCTTGTGAACCCCCCAAAATGTCCACATCCTACTCCCCAGACTCTGTGAGGATGTGACTCTACACAGCAGAAGGGGCTTTGCAGGTTTGGTTAAATTAAGGATCTTGAGACAGATGATCCTGGGTCATCCAGGTAGGTCCAATGTAATCACGGTGATTCTTATAATAAAAGAGAGGTCAGACTCAGAGAAAATTGTGAAGAAGGAAGAGGAGGTTGCAATGAGGCTGCCATGAGCCAGGAAATGCAGGTACTTCTGAAAGCTGGACAAGGCAATGAAATGGATTGTCACCCGGAGCCTCCAGAAGGAACACAGTCCTGACAACACCTTGACTTTAGCCCCTGTGACCCGCTTCAGACTTATGACTTCCAGAACCATTAGACTATAAGTTGTGTTGTAAGCTATTTTGCTTATGGTAATTTGTTACAGCAGCAATAGAAACAGGTACATTCCTCTTGATTATAAGTTTTCTTAGGGCTGGGACTGGAGCTTTCTCATTAACTTCTGTGAACTGATGACCAAGGACAGTAATTGGATCTTAATGGACATTATAACCTGTGCATTGAATGAATAAAAGAGAGAAAGAATAGATTATGGTTGAAAAATGTTTTAATCACTTCTAATTATATATCTGGGTTGGGCCTGAGTTCAGTTGGTAGAGTGCCACTCTGATCCTCAGCACCACAAAAATGGGAAAAGGACCTGGAAGCCCACTTCAGAAACAATCCCAGAACAATCAGCCATTGAAAACCCTATAAATAGCAGAGAAGCACTGACATCATGTCCAACATGGCACAGTGTTGTTCTGTTGTACATAGGGTCACTGTGGGTTAGACCTGACTTAGTGGTGCCTACCAACAACAAAAACAACTGTATATTTAACTAACAAACTAAAAAAAAAAAAAAAAAAGGCCTGACTCTCATCCTTTGAACAGATGATTATACTGAAATTTTTATCTGGTCACTGAGACTCCACCTATTGCGCTTTGGGATTGCTTACATTCCCCTTCATTCCAGGCAGGGTTGTTGTAATTTTTTATTACATGCAGATAGCACACATTACTAATCTATTACAATGCTCATGTCGAGACTGCACAGTTTCAGACTCCACACTATGTGGATAAATCAATTTATCTGAATTGATAGGGCAGACAGAAACTATTTGCCTAGCAGTCATTAGGCATCCAGACAGAAGAGGGAAGGGCCCTCAAGCATTCTGTAATGCTGCAGATCTCTGCAGGTGGAGGCATTTCTGCAAATGCAGAACCACATTGCACATTGCATGGATCCAAACAACTTTGTGCCCACTGAGTGGACCCACCTCCCCCAGGTCTAATGAGGGAGTGGCAGAAGGTGCCCCAGCAGAGGGCACCTAGAGATTGTTTCTTCACTCTACACTGGAAAGCACCTATTCATTCCCATCCTAGTTTATCCCTTTATTAATTCAAACAGAAATCACCCCAGAAAATAAACATTCCCTTTAAATTAAACATAAGAATGTATTATACATAGGATGATCTGGGATTCAAGATGTAGGGTGTTGATCAAGGCAATCAAAAATGCAAACTAGGAAAGAAATACTCAGGAGCGGCTACCAGGAGAACAAATTCCCAGGCAGCCAACATGATAAGCTGGGGAGACAGAGGACCCTCAGCTAAGAGACAGCACCTCACCGCAGACAACGGGCCTGCCTGAGACATGCGCCGCTTTGGCGGGTATGATTCTATAGTGTTGTCTTTTGAGAATTGCATCTTTATAAATCATTCTTGAAAGGCTTGTTAGGGATGCTTTCTGTTGGGAATATAATTCTCAACTGTCATTTTATTTTATTTTATTATTTTTCTATTCCTAAAAATTAAGGAAGTCAGCAGAAGTCTGGTCCAATCTATGATAGACGCTTTCTGCTCTCACCAAAGTCATCTGGGGGAAGAGGGACAGTTAGTGTGGATGGCATGCTGAGACCACTGTCAGTCACAGCAGGGGAAAGGGGACATAGTCTCCCCAGGCTGACACAGGCACCTGCACAAACACCTGTGCTTTGTCCTGTGATTTCACCTTTGCACAGCAATGCTGCCCAGGGAAATAAGAATTTATTTTGGTGCAGGAGATGGAACCCAGGGCCTCATAACATGTTTGGCAAGAGCTCTACCACTGAGCTATGCCCACAGCAAAATAGGAATTCTTGAAGTGACTTACTTATAATTCACATCTCAAGTCTCATCCCTACTAAACTTTATTGATTTTTCCATTTGCTCATGTACCTAATCATTTTTGGCAACCAGGGTTTTAGCTGAGGGCAAATAGAACATGAATCAGAAATCCAAACTATAAGAGATCATGACTCTTTTCCCCATGTCAGTGGCCACTGTTGGGAAGTATGATGAATTCCAGTTGTTTTCCTGACTGAGGATTCTACCTGGCTCTAACCCCATCATGCCCTTCAAGTTTGTTTAGTATTTATTTTTCTGCTTCCATTCTTGAAAATCAGTGATGTTTAAAATAGTATGCTTTATTTATTGTTTTCTGTTCTTCAAAAATGGTGTGTGCTGTAGTGATGATGTTGTTGTTGTTAGGTGCCATTGAGTCGGTATCCGACTCATAGCGACCCTACGTACAATAGGCGAAACACTATTGTCAGTGCTTCTCTGCTGTAGATAGGGCTTTCAATGGTGGATTGATTTTTGGGAGTGGTTTGCCAAGTCTTTCTCCCAAGCCTGCAGTATCTGGTGTTCCCAGGCGATCTCCCATCCAAGGACTGACCAGGCCGGACCCTGTTTAGCTTCAAAGATCTGACGGGATTGGACACCACAGGGCTATGGATGCAGGTGCTGTAGTGATAGATTAGATATAATCTTGGAAGTACTCATTGACGTTTTACTACAGTGAACGCGAGTGGACCAGAAGAGAAGCCTCTGCTGGGATGGGAGTAGAAAGGACGCTCTCCTGTTTCCCACATCAGGTTTTCCCAAGGGATCTCATCACCCAGCAGGAACCCCAAGGCCTCAGCATAGGGCTAACTCCTGACTAGTATCCCCGGGACCTCCTCCTCCTGGGTCCTCAGCCTTGAGCCAGATTTGGGATTTCCAGTCTTTGGGTTTTCTGTGGGTCCCGGTCTGTGACCAGGGAGGCATCTCGGGAGGGAAATTTCTTCCCAGGTGAGTGTGTGGGGGAAGAGGGTGAGCTGGCCACAGTTTCTCAGAAATGCTGCCGGCAGAGGAAGTGCATGCAGCCTCCAGAGACGGGAAATGGTAAATAGTCAGCACCGGCCTTATGCATTTTGAGAACATTTGAGCTAGAAATTCTACTTTTTGGAACTTACCCCAGAAAATAATTAGAAAAATTATCAATTATTGTATTCAGCAGGCTGCCTCTCATAGTAGTAATGATAATAGTGGCATGTGTGAAAGAGCTTCGATGTCCCTTGGCAGGGAAGTTGTTAGATCAGTCTGGCCGTATGTGGGATGACAATAAAAACACTAAAAGTGATACTGCAGAAATGTACTTAATGGCAAGAGGAAATGGCAATTAGACGCAGTTAAATTGAGTTATGACGCACCAGGCACAATGTGCTTTAAAAATTTTTGTACTCACGTTAATGTATTTTTTAATGAAATAGTGTTCTTCATACATCATATTCTTTCTTTAACCTTAAAACTGTACTAAAACTGCATAGTGATTTTAGTAAAAGGAATTCCTAAAAGTATGTTCTTCCTTAGTACACAAAGGATTGTTGTTGTCGTTAGGTGCCATCGTGTCGGGTCCAATTCATAATGACCCTCTGTACAACAGAACAGAACACTCCCAGACACTGCCATGCTTGGCACTGTTGTCAGTGCTTCTCTGCTATTCATAGGGTTTTCAAAGGCTGATGGTTTCACGAGTAGGCTGCCAGGTTCTTCTCTCTCTCTCTCTCTCTCTGTGTTTGTCTGTCTGTCTATCTATCTATCTATCTATCTATCTATCTATCTATCTATCTATCTATCGTTGTTGTTGTTGTTGTTGTTAGGTGCTGTCAAGTCAGTATCGACTCATAGCGACCCTCATAGGGTTTTCAATGGCAGACTGTTTTGGGATTGCCTTGGGAGTGGATTGCCCGGTCCTTCTCCCATTTTTGCGGTGCTGGGAATTGAACTTGGGACCTCAGAGACTGGCAGTGCAACACTCTACCAACTGAGCTAATATACTTCTTGTTGTTAGGTGCCATCAAATGGAACCTGACTCATATTGACCTTCAGAAGGCTTTCAGTGGCTGATTGTTTCAGGATTGCTTTGGGTGTGGATTGCCACATCCTTCTTTTGTGTTTACGGTGCTGGGGATTGAACTTGGGTCCTCAGAGAGTACAGTACAGGACTCTACCAACTGAGCTAAACCCCAGCCACACACACACACACACGGGGGGGGGGGAGGGCGAGGAAGGGGGATAGAGAGAAAGAGAAAGAGAGGGAGGGAGGTAGGGGAAGGATAAGGGATAAGATATATATTTAAAATGTAATACCCCTCTGCATGAGGCCTGGTTAGTTGTAAATGGTTTTCCTATTTCCCTCCTTTTCTGTTGTGAATATACATGGCATTTGGATTTGGACAGAACAAAATTATGGTTTTATTCAAGAAAGTATTGGCTTGGAGTCACTAACCAGATCAGTCTTGGCAATCAAGGTTCTTTATTGGTTGAAACATGCATATTTCTATGGGTTTATGTACAAGAAATCCTTCCTCACCTGATGGGTGTTAGTATTTGAAACAAATAATATTGACTTTGCTACCCGTTAATTAAATCCACATTTTACTGTAGCTGTGGGCAAAACCGATTTTAACTTAACCAGTATTTAACCAAGTAAAACATAGTGCCTCAGTAGTTAAAATGAGTAAAAAGAAGAGATGCTTTGAAAAATCATAATTTTTAGCTGGCAGATGAAGGAAAAATCATCAGTCACATACTGGAGACCAGCTTTCTGTAGGAATCTGTTCATTCTCACCCAGGAATTCAGGGATCAATCTGAATTTATTATTCCTTCCAAAAACCAATTTAAGCCCAAAGTGGCACATATAAAAATGATGTTTCATGATGGTTTTGTCACCAAGGCTGAGTATTGGAGTCTATTTTATCCACAAAAGAGGATTATAAATTGCACTATTTATTAAGTCTCACTCAATCCAATGGAAGTTATTTGAAATGAAGTAATTTTTTCTCTTATTTGTTAGGCTATGATTAAATAGAGCTGTGAGTAGATCATATTTGTTAATATGCATTCACAGAACTCTTGAGGAGTTTGTTGTTGGACAGGGCTTTCTAAATGCAAACTCTAACCACTAACTCCTTCCAGGAGCCCATGGCCTGTGATGGTAAGAACCAAGCATCATCTATGTATTTGGATTTTCTTCCTGTTCTTTTTAGTCCCTCAAATGTCTTCTTTTCCTTCTGGGATCTCACAAAAGCCACCTGGGCAAAGACTTTCAGCTCGGAGGCTTCAGGCCAACAGCCCATACAGCAAAGCTAAGAAAAATGAATTACCAGGTGACCCGCTGGCCTCAGAGGGCACGGGAGGTGCCAAACATCTTAATCGTACTCTGGAGGTTTCTGCCCAAAGTTTAGCCAGTGTGTCCTCTTCCTACAGAGCAAGTTGGATGAAAGGTGTGTCAACATCTCAGCTGCTTTGAGGTGGCTCTGAAAAAGGCCATCTCATCCATGGGAGAGAAAGGCAACCATTCCCTGGGGCCCTGCACCTGATAAAACAGACTCCTATTTCACCCTTGTGGAAGGCGAGTCACTGAAGTACCCGGGAGAGAAAATGCAACCCCCCAGCAAGGGTCTGAATCCCCTCTGTACCTGTCTTCTGACCTATTTTGCTTTGTGGATAGGAGCAGAATGGTTATTTGTTCTAACACATGCTAAGTCTATAGCCTGACCACAGAATCAGCACAAGAGGCATCCAGAAGGTTCTTTGGGTGAGGCAGAGAAAATTCCTCAAAGGAAGTGAGGACAAGGTTTCCTGGGTCACCAGTGACCGTGCTTCTGGTCAGCTTTTCTCAAGGGTAATAGCAGGAGTGAATCAGAGAGGGGAGAAAGTGTACATGAAGAGACATTTTCTCCTCCTTGGCCTCCAGGACAAGCAGTTCACTGTGCACATTTCTCACTTGTAATCAAGACTTAAATATTGAGGAACACAAGGCCTTGCAGCAAGTACAGACGCCCAAGTGTGGAGACTGCCCTGGGTGTCTTCGTCTCTGTACTTGGGTGTGGGGAAGGGGTAGCGGCAAGAATGCCCCTCAAGCTCTTGGGCGGGTGAAATGAGGTAAGGTGTGCCACCCAGTCCGAGAGAGCCAGACAGCTGCTGGATAGTTGTACCAGTAATAGCAGCCACTCTAGTACTAGTACTCCAGCAAGGCCAAGGGATGTCTAGTAGACGGCACTTCTGCTGAATAAATCATGCGCTTTGATGTCATCCTTGCAGATTCTCTGTCTCTAATACCATGACAACCCCATGGTGACACATAGAAAGAATTTAGTTTTCTTTGGGCCTGTTTGCCCTGACCCTTTGTGTTGGGGAATGTCATAAAATACTCTCTGGGATGTAAGTTGTTGCTGTAGAATTTTTATGGTGCTTTTTTAATCCTTTAGGAAAGCTATGAACGAGCCACTGTGCCCCACCCACCAGACCTAGCAAATTGCCAGGCACACAGTGGCCTCTCAGCCAGTGTGTGTGGACTATTGATCAAGTCTTCAATTTGCACCTGTTTTCCTCCAACTCCCTGTGCGCCAGAGTCTTTTCGTGGCAGAGAGGGAACAAAGACACTGCCTGTGTTTTTGATGTTCTCAGGCACAGTTAGGTGACAGGCCTGTTGAACATGAAAAAGAATAGGAAAGTGCATTTATGAAGAAATGTAGATTTCTTTCAACCACGAAGAGGAACTTTCTGATGAATAAAGCTATCGAAAACATCAGTAGATGATTTTTAAATATTTTGAAGCGTGTGTGAGTGTCAATGCGTGAGTGTGAACGTGAGTTTTGGGTGTAGGAGAGAGACCTCATAACAGAAAAAGTAGCAGACTTTCTATAAGCTCACCTAAGTGGCTTTCATCCCTGTTACTTTTCCATATCACCCAGGCCAGGCTTTGGGAGGAGCAAAGTCCTGAGTCTTCCCAAAGGCAGTTGTTAGTATTAGGTGGTGAGTTCTGGGACTAGGCACCAGTCTGTCACAACTACAGTTGATCCCTAAGGCCCAGAATAGCACCAGGCATGGAGTATGTGCATAGCTGATATTTGTGGACTTTTTACTTGTTGATTGATTAAAGGAGCAAACTTGTTAATCCAATTACTTTCTCAAGTATTCCAAATTGATGTTTTCAAACATTCCAAAGTCAGTTTTTCACAGTAAAATCCTGTATTTCATGGCAAAACCTCTTTTAAAATAGTTGCATAGGTCCAGAAAGAAGCAGAACCTGTGTATGGATGGATGAGAGTGGATTTGGGGCAAGCACATTGGTCTAAGCATTGTTGGTAGGTCGTAATAAGCAAAACCTATTGTGGAAGATGCCCACAGCTGTGCAACCCTGGCATCTGATCCCATCAGATTTTGGAAGCTAAGCAGGGTTGAGGCTGGTTAGTCCCTTGGATGGGAGATCACCTGGGGACACCAGGTGCTGTGGCTTAGAAGAAGGACCCAACAGTCCACTCCTGAAATAATCAGCCATTGAAAACTCTAGGAATAGCATAGAAGCACTGATAATATTGCCAGGCATGGCCCAGTGTCCAGGAGTGCTTTGTTTTGTTGTACATACGGTTGCCATGAGTCAGACCCAAATCAACGGCACCTAACAACAACTGTGGGATAGCTCTGAGAAACGCTATCCCGTGGAGGAGTTTGTAAAGAATTTTATAGTTTCCCAATCCTGCAGTAAATCCAGAGGCTGGCTGTGTTAACGTAGACTAATAATAGTGAGTAACAAGATCTTCCTTTAGAATACAAAATTTGAGTAAAAGACATGGTCTTGAATAACTATGTAAGTTTGGGTTTTATACAGTGTGTCAAACCAGCACAGACTTGTTCCCAAGACTCTAAAGTCTACATTCTTTTCCTAACTTTTAAGGGCCTATTTATTCCCCTTCATATTTCCAGGGGATTTTTTGTTTTGTTTTGTTTTGTTTTTGTGGTACTTGGGGGTTGAAGCCAGGGCCTTGAATACCCTTTGTAAGTGCCCTACCACCAGATTGCACCCCCAGTCCATTTTTCTGTTTTTGAGTCAGAGTCTTTCTTGCTAAGCTATCCAGGCTGCCTCTGGCCTCAAAGTTGTAATCTTCTTGCCTCGGCCTCTCAAGTCTCTGGGTTTACATGTGTGTACCACTATATGCAGCTTGACCCTTGTATTTCTAATACAAAGGGAATGATTGCACACTGGTGAACTGCTGGTAGAAGTTAAAAGAATTTTAGAGATTATAGTTGTGATGGTCAATTCAGTGTGTCAACTTGCCATAGTTAACTTTATATGTTAACTTGACTGGGATAAGGGTGCTCCGAGGGCTGATGAAACATCATTCCTGGTGTGATTGGGAAGAGGTCAGCATTTGACTGTAGACTGAGTACAATCTTTATGCCCTACTGACTGCCCTGATAGTGCAAAAAATGGAAAGAAGGCAAGTTCTCTCTCTCTCTCTGACGTAGGACATCTGTCTTCTCCTGCCCTTGGACATTAGAACTCCTAGTTCTTGGATCTTTAAACTCTAGCATTAGCACCAGTGGTCCTGCCACGATCAGCCTGCCCCTACCTTCTTGCCTGTCCATCCCCCTGTTCTCAGCCCTTGGCTTCAGACTGAATTTTATTTCTGGGGTTCCAGGATCTCCAGCTTGCAGAAGGCACAATATGGGATATCTCGGCCTCTGATGGAATGAACCAATCCCTGTAGCAAATCTCCCTTTATACAGCAGTATGTACTCTTCTGGTCCTGTTTCCCTGGGGGGCCCTGGCTACACACTAGCTAGGACACACTATTGGACACAGCCCAGTGTGTTGCCCTAGAAACATGTACTGAACCTGCTTTGCCACAATGGTTTTCCCACAGTGTGAGGACTCAGACAGCTCACGTTTTACCCTAATATGCTGCACAATGTTTATATTACATAATCTATGATGAATGTCGATTTTGGCAAAACTGCTGTTGCTCATTTGTGCCTATTTAGCACAGACTTCCATAGAAAATTGAAAGGATGACGATGAAAAGGGTAGAGACATTTTTGTCTCTTTGCAAATAACAATGCACGTGTTAAGGAAACAGCAGGATAAAACGCATTCGTATAGGTGGAAAGGCTCACATGACACAGGAAGGCAGAATGGAGGAGAGATTGCTTATGTGAACACTGCAATCAGAGAGAGGTGCATTTGAATCTTTCCCCTGCTGCTTGATATTTGAGTGACCATGGACAACTTGCCTGCAGCCATAGCACTGTGGCGTCTGATCCTGTCAGATCTCGGAAGCTAAGCAGGGTAGGGCCTGGTTAGTATTTGGATGGGAGACCGTCTGGGAACACCAGGTACTGTAGGCTTGGGAGACAGACCCAGCACCTCACTCCCAAAAATCAATCCACCATTGAAAACCCTATGAATAGCAGAGAAGCACTGACAATACTGTTTTGCCTGTTGTATGTAGGGTCGCTATGAGTCGGACACTGACTAGTCAGCACCTAACAACAACATGGACGACTTAGAGTTTGCCATCTGTAAATGGGAAAATGGTAAGATCCATTTCTTAACATTGTTGCAATGACTAAGTTAGGTAGTTATAGGACTTTTGATGCAGTTAGCACTGGTGATTGGCTCATATTTATATACATTATTGATGACATTAGTTATTACAGTTATTGGCTTTAGTGCAGTGATGTTTTGCTCTGAGGCCAATCTCACTTCCATATGGAGACGTTTTCCATTAGAATAGACTGCTTTGTAAACAGCTCATCGTCATTTCTGATCAAGGATACAGGCTGATGCTTGTACCAAGAACACAGACTGCTGCAGGCTGTTACTTGTTAACAATCCTTGCCAGTTTGGTGAAGTCTGTAATGAGTTTAAAAATCACATTTCAATCTTGGTTGTTGAATCTGTGATGTGTGATTGAGTGAGTTTCAAATAAATGCATCCTTTAAATTGGGCCTCAGTGGGAGCATTTCATTTAGGGTTCTTTAGTATCACAATCCCCTCCAAAGCATATGAAAGGATTCTTGAAAAAAAATCTATAATGAACATTTTTCTTTTAAATGGAGATACAGGGACCAGTTTTTGCCTCCTGGCTGGAACAACAACAAGAAAAACAGATAAAAATATGTGAAACAACCATTTGTAAGACACTAGAAATAAGTCAACAAAGGAAAGGGATCAAACAAGGGGATTCCAGACCTAGGGGAGCTAACTGACCTGAGATTCTACCTACAGAGCCCAAGAGAGTCCCAGTGAACACATGAGGGGAGACCTACCTCTCCCTGGGGCATTGGGAAGGTATTAAGAATTATTAAAGGCACGTTAAACACTGTTAAAATTAATGTTGGTGTAAATAATAAGTTTTTTTCTATAACACTCCTTCTAATGTTTGTTGTTGTTGTTAGGTGCCATCAAGTTGGTATCCGACTTATAGCAACCCTGTGTACAACAGTCGAAACACTATTGTCAGTGCTTCTCTGCTATTCATAGGGTTTTCAATGGTGGATTGATTTTTGGGAGTGAGGTGCTGGGTCTGTCTCCCAAGCCTACAGTACCTGGTGTTCCCAGGCAGTCTTCCATCTAAATACTAACCAGGCCTGACCCTGCTTTAGCTTCTGAGATCTGATGGGATCAGATGCTACAGGGCTATGGCTGCAGGCTTCTAATGTTTATTCTTCTGTAAATAAGCATAGGTGTTGAAGGATAGGGTGATAAGACTCTCATTTTGGCAGCTGTTGGACTCTCCCTTACTACCTTGGCTGCTTTGAGTGAAGAACTCTCAGTGGTTCTGAACACTTCATGGATGCCTTGGGTAATCCACATGACAATTGCTACTGCAGCACAGCTCCAGCTCCTGGAGGTGCAGCTCCAGCCAGAGCTGTTTCAATCAGTTTGCAGTTTTCACTGGACTTTTTCCTATCACAAACTTCAGTAAACTCTAGATGATCCTGTGACTAACCCAGACCAGAGTGGGAGAACTTCCCCTGGTGGCCCAGCGGAGGAACTTCTATGACTGGTGCAAAAGGGACTGCTGTTATTGGACAAAAGGGATGAGGCTGGGATTGGTGCAAACACAAACCTTCATTTGCATGAGAGGTTTGCTGGGAGTTGTGCAAACTCCCCTTCTCTGGCTATATAAGAAGGGTATTTGGCTCACTGAGTAAGCTGGCTGGGAAAAACCCTTCTGTACTGCCAATTAGTGTTGTAACATTAGGCCCAGTAAAAGGCTTCTCTCAAATGGCCTTTTTGCCTACTTTTGGTAGTGCAGGATGAGTTGGTAACACGAAGAACCAAGCAGCAGTGACAGCAGAATGGCAGTGATAGCAGTGATGAAGGACAGCAGAATGGCAGTGACAGTAGTAGTGAGGGACATCAGAGACAGTGGAGGAGCAGTGACAGAGACAGCAGAGTACTCAGAACACTGATCATCAAAGTGACTGGCTACTTGAAAGCTGAAGAGGAGGTGAGGCTGCAACACCAGCAATTGAAAGCAGCAGTAGCAGCAGAAGGGCCGTGATTACTGCCTCTTGAATGGCAGCAACAGCGACAGTGGCCTTCAAAATAAGAGGCAGCTGAAGTGTTCTAGACAGCAACCAGGGCAGGAAGAAGAGGGACAGTGGAAGATAAACAGGGCCATATAAACCAGAAAAGAGAAACTCAGACTCTGGTTGCTATAGGACTTCCAGAAAGCTATTGAGGTTTTTGGACCAAAGGGTCTCAGACAGTCTAGGCCTGGGAGCTGTAACACTGGTCACTGTTTAGGACTGAAGAATCTCAAAACCTAGTCCTTTCCAGAAGCTACAACACCAGCTGCTGCCAAGGACTGAGGAATTCTAACCTTAGCCTACATAAGAGCTATATCATGTGTGGGCTTAGGAGTCTCAATCTGCTTGGCATATATAGGAGATGTAACACTTGAAGGGCTAAGGAATCCTGAACTCCTTGGCCTGCCTAAGAGCTATAACACTAGAAGGTGCCACTTGCTGCTGCTGCTCCTATTTGTCTGCTGTCATCGCTTGTTACCATCAAATGTTCAGGGATATAGATGATGCCAAATACCAGCACTTTAAGAACTTCTCCTTGCCTACACACAATTTCTATCCAGGTAGAACAAAAAGACCGGACTGAGTGCATTGAGGAGATGGAGCTAGAAAGATCACAGGAGCTAGTTTGGAGGATAAAGGGCCAAGCATTAAGAGAGATGTACACAGAGCTCCAGAGATCTGCAGTGGATCCCCCAGAGCTGGGACCTCATTATTACATGTGTGTGGGAAAACGACTCCAGACCTGGAAAAGAAGCACTGTAAACAATAAGTAGTAACAGGGCCTGATGTGCAGTGCTGAGAGAGTGCTTCTTCCATCAACCATTAGTGAACTTCAAGATTCATGGCCATTAGGTAAAGTATTCAGAAGGTCTTGCCTGGATGGTAGGGAATAATGAACTCTAAATTGGGCACTGTTCCTGACCAGCCTAGCAAATCTTAAAAGTGGGACCTAAAAGACTCAAATAACCTCTAAATAACTTAACCAAAACCCAGAACAAAACACAAATATTTCTGAGTATACACACATGTCTAGTAGTCAACAAATTTAAAATTCACTGTGCCTGACATCCAGTTGAAAAAGACTAGGCATGCAGAAAACTAGGTCTGCATGAACAGTAATGAGGTAATCAATCAATCAATCAATCAAACCAACCAAGAATCGACACAACTATTGTAATTAGCAAATGAGGACATTAAAAGAGGTAGTATGATTGTGGTTTCTCTGTGCAAAAAATTAAGTTGAATTTCTTATTATTGAAAATAATATCAATTAGGACTGTGGATAGGTCCCATTTTTAAAAAGCACTTTTCAGAAATACTGAGAAGCTTTTTTTGCCAGGTGGAAGTGAGTAGCTGCAAATTCAAGCTATTAAATATGGTCCTCAGATGCTGGCTGTCATTTTCTCCCCCAAAGGGGATATTCTTCCCCCTTGGGTATTTTGGTATTTCTAAAATTGCAACCACCTCAAAGGTTTTCCTGCTGATGTTAAATTCAGCATTCTGTTCCAGATAAATTACACTTCACTGGAAATCACACCTAAAACAATTGCTTCAAGCCAGTGTGTCACCATAGAAAACTCAAAGGAGATCCAAGATAAAAGCAAACCAAAATAGCAATGACATTTGTTTATATTTAGAAACAATAGGCAGTTACTTTTTTAGGTTATTCTGAGAGCCAAAGCCAGGAGCAAAGAAAGCATCAGAGGCTGTAGAGGAAAGATATTTCTATTATTCTTGTCACATTACACAGGACAAACTGATGAATCTTCATGCAAGCCCAAAGATTTATTCATCAATATGACAATGTGCTCCATTGCCTAACTTCAGGAGATGAAAATAGGTTGCTGGTTTGTCTACTATCTTTATCTTTTTCTTTAACACTACTGTAATTGCAAATATTTCAAGACTACACCAGATTAAAACCAGCAGATCTGTAAAATGTAAGACTTGAATAATGTTTCATTATATTAAGGCTTTTTCCACGCCACCACAGGGTAGAGGTGCTATTTACTGTTTTTGGTATTAGTTTCTATATTAGAAAAAGAGAGTGCTAAATCAAATATAATTACTTTGAGCCAGTCTCTATTTCAAGTTAGAATAAAAATTCTCTGAAAGTTAGAAATATGTATTGTTCTATTTTATATTCGCTCTTTACTCTTGGAACTTCAAGTGCAGATAATTCTTGAATTAAATAGACTTAATATAGGTGACATGGACATGGAGACAGGGAGACAAATGTGGTGAAATGCCTCAATCAATTTATTTTTGACAATACAGAGTCTGGCTCTTTTATTTGGGGAGATTAAAATCACAGACATTGGATTTCTGTTTCTGGCCGTGATGAATTGGCTCTGGGCAGACATGCCCTCCTAAGGACATGCCATAAAAAATATAAACAAGATTTTAGAGATCAATATATTGAGTATTGTATATACTTGATATTTATGCATAATCCTTTATGAATAATTTCTATATTTTCTACTTGCTGATAGATTCCCCCAAACAATTCATGGTGCATTAAAACAATCGTACGGAGGAGTAAACAAAGGTATCAAGAAAGCAGGTAGGACTTGAGAAATGAGTTTCCTTTAGGTCTGTTTTCCTAGTAAATTTCAGAAGGCTTCCTTGTTCCATCTAGATGTTGTTACCTGTGTCCTCCAAGGACACATTACTAGAGGCCTGACATGTTTAGGATTTGTTTGTGGGGTAATTTAAAATTATATCCTACAACTTTCACATCCTACTCATTTTAAACTGAAGACAGCCAGGCTGTAACCACCTTCCTATTTTCCCTATTACTGTTTATCTTTCCTCCACTTACAAGGTCCTGGGCCGTCTAGGTATGAGAACAAAATATAATTTCCTTCTCCAGAAAATGCCACAGCAGTGCCGGAGGGCGGTCTGTTGAGAACATTGTTAGTAAAATGGATCGGGCAGCCTTCATGTTTAGAGTAACTGTTGTGGCTTATATTTTCTTGTTGTTAGCTAATAGCTTACACCAAAAACCTTCATCCAGGCCCTCCTAAATGAGCTTATGCTGCCAGCACTGGAGCCCAAATTCACAATAATACTGTCTGGTGGTTTTACTGGGAATCTTCCTGGATGCTAAAGAAACAAAATGTCATTTCCAGGAAAGAGACATCACAACCTCCCATGGGTAGAGAGGGTTTTTATGGGAGCTGGTGAAGGAATTATCAGTAACATCAGGGCAAAGGTGGCCTTGGCCCTTTGACATTATCCCTGGCTGGGAAATACTTTTTTTTTTTTTTTTTTAGCAGTACTGAGGTGGGGTGACCCCAGGGAGCTCTTAAATGCTAGATAAATTCTCCACTACTGAGCCTCATCCTTAACCCCAATTTTTTATTTTTTTATTTTGAGACAAGGTCTTGGTAAGTTTCTCAGGATGTCTTTCTTCTGGCACTTGAGATCCTCCTGTCTCAGCCTCCTGAGTAGCTGGGATTATAGGTGTACACCATGATGCATGGCAATAATGTTTGACTTCATAATGAACTGCTAAATAAATTATTAATTTCTAAAAATATTAATTTGTGTGTTTGGTCACAATAGTTTTGAACCTACAGAAAAGTTGCCAAGACAGCTCTGAGTTCTTATAATGCCCAAACCCAGTCTCCCTGTTGTTAATACCTTCCATTTCTACAGCACACTTGCCATGAGTAATGAACCAATATGGATATGTTGTTATTAATTAAAGTCCACACCTTATTCAGGTGTCCTTAGTTCTTACCCACTGTCCTTTTTCTGTTTCAGGTTTCAGAAAACAACATAACATTTAGTAAATCTCTCTCTTTAGATTCCTCTTACCTGACACTGTGTCTTGTGCTTTATATTAAATTCTGTTCACTACTGATTTTTCTGGATCCTGAAAGATTCAAGGAATATTAGTCAGATAGTTTATAGGATACCCTCCAATTTGGATTCGTTTGATATTTTCCTCATAGTTAGAGAAGAGTTTTTATTTATTGTGTGTGTTTATGTGTGTGCATGTGTGCTTTGAACTTGAGATGCTAGTCATGAGAGTTTGCAATAATGAAGAAAGACCCCTTGAACTTTTTGCCTGGTATCTGCAATGGTAACATTTGTAAAACACAGCCTACTACCCAACCAGGATATTGCCATTAGTGTAATTCACAGTTTTATTCTGATTTCACAGGCTGCACATGCACTCATTTGTGTGTGTGTGTGCTCATTTGTATAGAGTTCTCACCTGTGTAGGTTCCTGAATCCCTCACCAGGTCAAGCCACTGAATAGTTCCAACACCACAGACTCTTCTGCTGGCTTTTAGAAACAAGTCCCCTCCTTCCCTCTTTTTCCCCATACTTGTACTCTTCCTTAATCCTTGTGGGCCATTTCTAATGTAATTTTTTTTTAAATCCAACTCAAAAATGTTATACCTCTGGAATCATAGAGTGTCTTTTTGGGGTTGGGTGTTTTTCACTCAATATAACTCCCCAGAGATTCATCCAAGCTGTTTAGATCTATATTGCATTCTTTTCTAATTGCCAAATGACCTTCCGTGTTATGGAGGTACCCCCATTTGTTTAATCCTTTGCTTTTTGAAGATACCTGTATGAATTATCCTTTGAGGCTGTGACAAAGTTGCCATGAACACAAATTTATAATTGGTGAGTCTTCTTCGATGAGGGACTAGTAATAATTTTTAAAAAGCTCCAAATTAAACAAAAATCTTTTTGAGTAACAAATGCTTTTCAGTTTTTAGGAAATGGATACATAGTTTCTGATGAACATTGTCTTTAGTAAAAACTCTTGAATCTACTCCAAATTTTATCATCATACACCATTTCTCAGATATATTAAGTAATTGTTTTTTTTTTCAGGATTTGGGTTTTAACAGATACTTCCATCTTTTCCCCCTCTGAACTGTTTATTATTTATCCTATCACAAGGACTGTACTGTTTCTTACCTCGCTTCTCAGAACTCCAACAGCAGGGCAGGGCAGGAAGTCAATCCTGGCAATTGCTTTTCTTCACTGCTGCCAGCCGGGCTGGTGGCAACGTTAGTTTCCTCTGTTGGTGAAAATTGGGTCATGAGTGTTGGGGAGGCAGAAAGAGAATTCTGATGGCTGAAGAGTGTGCTGGGGAATCTGTTTACGCCACTGTTTAAGGAGATGGGGGCTGTTGGAAGCTGGAAGGCCAAAAAATGCTGCTTCTGCACAAGTATTTTCCTCCCTCAGCTCTCTTTATTCGGATTAAAACTATATCACATGTCCTTTCTCACCTCTAAGGATCCCTAAGCTGAACATTGGAGCCCTGAAAGTACAGCTTAAATTAATGCATGAAGGGGTAGAGTTTTCAGTTCAGCCCATTAGCAAAACTGAAGGAGCCGTTGTGCCGCATGTGATTTTGTCTTGCTTTAGACTCTCAGCCTTGTGCCTCGAGGTGCATTATTCCTAGAGTCTCCTGGTCAAGAACAAAAACCAGTCCTGGGCACAAATCTAAAGAACTGAAACCAAGAGCACCGTGGGTTGATAACAGCTCCCAAGGAAAGCATTAAAGTTCCCTCCTTCGGGACCAGGGAGGGGAGTCCCTTAGGCTGAGATGCATAAATGAATTAATCTATGTTCTTGTTAGGTGTGGGTGTGGTGGGTCTGACCCATAGTGACCCTCATAGGGTTTTCAATGGCTGAGTGTTTCGGGATTGTTTGCAGGAGGGGGCTGCCACATCCTTCTCTCATTTTTGTGGTGCTGGGGCTCAAACCCTGGTCATCAGAGAGTACAGAGCAGACGCTCTGCCAACTGAGCTAAACTATGGTGCCCAGTACATTAGAACTTACAGCTCCTCCTCTAAGCAGCCTTCATCCCCAGAGGGGATGCTCAGGGTCTAAGTATATTATCCCACTTTATGAGGCTCAAAGGAAAGGTGGCCTATCCGGGTCACCTGGGAACAAGATAGCAGAGCAGAACCCCGAACAGAGCTGAGGATGAGCACCCAGAGCCAAGGAGAGACGCTCCGACCCAAGAGCCAGCTACAGGGGCCAAGTCCCAGTTCTGTGGCTGACCAGCATGGGGGTCTCCACAGTATTCAGCTCTCCATGCCTCAGTTTCCTCCTCTGTGAAAGGGAGATGGTGATAGCTCTTAGTGCGTCACTTGATTCTCAAACCCAAGGGGACAGAACATCTAAAAACAATTTAAAGCTTTTGGATAAAATATATTTAAGATACACCTGGATGTAAGTTATTCTTCCAGTAATGGTGATAGTTAATAGTCTCTTTGTTGTTGTTGTTGTTAGGTGCTATCGAGTGGGTGTCTGACTCATAGTGACCCTATGTACAACAGACAAAACTCTACTGTTAGTGTTTTTCTGCTATTCATAGGGTTTTCAGTGGCTGTTTTTTGGGAGTGGGCTGCTGGGTCCTTCTCCCAAGCCTACAGCACCTGGTGTTCCCAGGTGGTCTCCCATCCAAGCGCTAACCAGGCCCGGCCCTGCTTAGCTCCTGAGATCTGATGGATCTGATGCCACAGGGCTGTGGCTGCAGGCCCAAGTTTCTTATTCAGGTCTTATTTCCACTTGGTGCTCATTTCCCTCCTTATTTTCTCACCTTCATGAGTGCAGTAAGTGCCATTCTCGAAAGCCATGTGTGCGGATAAGCCTCTGGAAGGCTGAGGACGGTCATTCAAGTAGTCGGCAGAGTTGGGGCGGACCCCAGGAAGGGTCCTAGAAGATCCGAATCATGTCACCTTGGCACCTGGCTATTCCTGGGTTTCGTGTGCACAGGGTGGAAGGTGCAGGACCAGACATGAGATTCCACATGCAGAATGTGCTGCTTCTGGTGCTGGGGTTCCCCACAGTCCCTGCAGTCTGGTTGTGACCAGCAGGAAGGGAAGAAAACATGGCTGATGTCACCAGGGAATGCAGGAAGCAGAGCCCGCTTTGTACCACTTCTGTGTAGCTCGGTCCTTGGGTCCCCTTGATATCCAGCCCCCAGTGCTGGGCTGCATCCTAGGTTGGATCACAGAGTGGAAAGGATACCTGTGTTCTCTCCCTCACCCGGCCAAGCATCTGACTCCTTGACGACAAGCGCTAGACTGCCTTGCAGTTTGTGTTGGGCTGGGGGTCAGTAGAAGGGGTGTTTGCCTGGACCCCACATCAGGGGCTCCGCTCTCTGGCTCAGAGCTCACTGTGTTAAGAGGAGGTAGCTAGACAGATCTGAGCGGAAGGGGAGGAGGACATCATGTGAAACCAAGACTAGAAGGGTACGTCCAGTCTCCACCCACATCCGCCCCTGCTGCCAGATACATCCTGAGAGGCAGGAAAGAAAATCCCAAGGACTTCACTGGCCATGGAGCACATGCAGCAAACAGAAAGTCTTTTCCTCATGTTACTGTGCTCATTATACTGTCATTAGCATTGCAACTTTTGCCCACCTCCTGCGGGTTTTGCTTAGGTACTCATGGGAAGAAGAAAAAGAATTGGTGGGCAGAGGCATGCATGACAGGGTAAAACAAGACACAGGCCAAGCCCAGAGGAGAAAACTTAACCATGACATCATGGGAGGGAGGGGACCCTAAGAAACTCCGTTAAAATCCACAATGCAAAATCCAGAGGGCTTCGCCCACTGCTGCGTGAGCCTGCTCCTAAGCTCTCTGCAGTGGGTTTTCGCTCTGCTGGATAAGTTCTTGCTTAGTCTGTTTCTTGGCTGATTGTCACCTT
This sequence comes from Pedetes capensis, assembly GCA_007922755.1. Classification (NCBI taxonomy): domain Eukaryota; kingdom Metazoa; phylum Chordata; class Mammalia; order Rodentia; family Pedetidae; genus Pedetes; species Pedetes capensis. Next base: position 31,447 of record VMDO01005782.1, on the reverse strand, counting down.
CCAGAAGCCAGGAAGCCAGGAGAGCTCCAGCCCAGGAACATCCCCCTGTGAGCACCTCCTGTGTGCCGGACACTGATGTGGCCCTGGGGGGCATCGTGCTGACCATGATGGTCAAGTTCCAGCCTTCACAGGGGGTCCCACATAGTGACGGCTTCAGATAGTGTGCAAGAAAACAAAGAAATAAACACATCTTTTAGGCTGTGAGGAAATGCAACGAAGGTAACAGGTAGAGGATTTTGATGGAGAGAGGGTGGGATGAGGGGACGCAGGGACACGGAAGCCTCCTCTGGGACATTATCCTTTCAGGAGGAAAGATACCAAGGTGCTGACCCAGGCAGAAAACAGACTTTTTTTTTTTTTTTTTTTTTGATGTTACTTCAGGGTTGAACCTAGCGACTCACACAAGGTTTGCAAACGCTCACTTACAAGGCTGCACCGCCAACCCGTTTTTTTACTTTTTATCTTGAGATAGGGTCTCACTAAGTACACAGGCTGCCTCTGGCCTGGAATGCATGATCCTCCTGCCTTCGCCTGCAGGGATGACAGGCGTGTACCATCGCACGTGGCTGACAAGCAACTCTTGAGTCAGGATGTGCTCTGCTGGCTTCTGAAAGAGAAGGTGGGTGGACCTGGGTGGCCGGAGTGAGAGCGTGTTTTGCCTGCCCATGTGTCAAGGAGACTGTTTATAAGGCAGACTGCAGCAACGAATTCTAAGTCTCCTGAGGAGTAAGGGCGGTCTTTGGAGATATTCTGGTTGCTTCTTCTTTTCCAATATCCCCTCATGAGAAGATGCGGGCGGGTTCACTGTAAAACTTTGTGCCCCAGCTCATCACTGGAGCCTCCAGGCTCCAGTGTGCAACCAGGATTCTGCCGAGGCTTTCTGGTGCCAATGCTGCCTGAAGTTGCGCCAGGCAGAACTGGAGCTACCAGGCATGGGCTATGTTTCCACATCAGAACTGTGGTCTAGGGCATCTGACATCTCAACACAGCCCAGGGAGTCCCACAGGTCAGGACCATGGCCATTGCTGTTCTCTTCAGCTGTGATTCTTCCCATTATCCTGATAGGTAGGAGCTTCATGTCCATTTATATTATAATAAAAGCTGGTCGCACCTCTTTCAGCCTGTGCTTTAGTTTTTCCACTGGGGTGGTAACAAGAGCCAGCTTTTAGAACAAACTAAGGCTTGTTTCATCTTTGGAGCCACTTGGCTTAAATCCGGCAGGGTATCAAGCTCAGACAGAAGGAGCAGTCCTGGACAGTTTGGAGAAGGTGAATCTAATTATGGGATATGCTGCCTTTAAAGGAAGCAGAGGGAAATGAAAGCCTGACATAGTAATCTGTGGACATAAAACACAAATAGACACGTGTAAGTACACACAGCTGAGAAAACTGAAATGCTTAGTAGGTATTGCTGATATAAATTGTTGCTCAGTATTTTAGACAGGCTATCATAATACAGTCATATTTTCAAAGTAGTTCTTTTCAGAGAAATGCACCGAATGTTTACAGGTTTTATGTGAAGTATGCTATCTTTGAAGGGATTTTAAAACCTTGTAGGAACTTGGGGTCACACCTATTTCTGAGGTTGTGCTTCTTGGATTGCTTACGCTGACCTGACCACTTTGCTTATTCCACAGTCACATGGCCCGTAGTCTCTACATGGTGTCTCTAAACTTTTGACATAGACCTATCTTAGTCCCTTGTCTGCATTTTTACTTCTGAACTTGTAGTGATGGATCATGCCGAGCTGGTTCTAGCTTCCAAGCAGACCAAGGCTTCCAAGTGGGTTTTGGCCATGCTGAGAAACCCTCACTCTCTGAACAGCCCTCTGAATGCAATAATTGAATAGACATAATTACAAGGCTCTGTGCCATGTGAAATTGTAAATAGCACTGACAATGTAATTTGCGCTCATTTATGATACAGTAGCTCATTATGGCTCCAATTTTCCTCCCCTTCATTAACAAGCTCATCTGTTTCTCTGATAGAAGCTGCTCTGTGCTAGATGCAGCCCTTTGCCCACGGAGACACCGGGAGTATGGGACGGCAAAGGGTCTCCACGGGGCACTGATAGGTCAGGAAGCCGCTGAGTAGGACCAGGGTATTTACCCCTAAAGAGGTATGAATTGGGGGATGTCAGCTCTATCTTTTATTTGAAAATGTGCATTTTGTCTGTTTGAATTGCAAGAAATTCTTATATTAAATATAAACCCCAGAAAGCAAATACACCCACCATAATAATAGTCCCTACCCCATCGTTTTGTTGGGAGAATTAAATGAACAGTAAATAAACATGCTCAGTGCTGAGCATGGTGCCTGACATGCAGTGATCACCTCTGAGACATTTTTAAGGGAGTTGTGTGGAATGTTCCACCTGTGGATTAAACCTTCCTTTGTGAGAATAAAACAGTGAGAGGTGATGGTGTGCTGGATAAAGAATAGCTGAGGGCTGTCAGCTATAAGCCAACAAAGACTCAATGGAGTGAGAAGTTTCAACTTCATGATTTTTATTCTTCCCCTTATGAATTTTATGCATGTCCCACTCACCTGCTGCCAGGTTCCTGCCTCTCTGGCTGCTCACCCCAGAGCAGCTGATGCTCCCTGAGGCTCATTACCTGCTCATTAGATGTGCTTACTTAAACTTAGACATGCTGAATGCCCATTATTAAAGTAAGGCCAGGTGAGAGAAAATGTGCATCAGGCTGAGTTTTATTTCCCTCTTGTGAAAGTTGCTGTCTCCATTCGCTGCCGTGCATTTTGGAGTATTATATTTTCTCTGTAGTTGAATCCATTGGGTGTAAAACTTGTTCAAGTATCAAAGCTTCAGGGAATTGTGGTTATCTCTGGGGAATACTGATTAATTAATATGCATTAAATAAAAACAAAAAAAGTTGTTAGGTGCCATCAAGTTGTATCTGACTCACAGTGATCCTCATATGGTTTCCATTGGTTGATTGTTTCAGGATTGCTTTGGGAGTGGATTGCTATGTATTTCTCCCAAAACAAAAAATAGCCAAATTATTTTGTGATTAATGGTATACCACCCAAATTAATTGTGATATAGACAATATTTGAGAGAAAACAGAAATATAGAGAAGAAGCTTTTAGATTTTCTCTTGTGAAAATAATACCACTGCTATCCCTTACTGCAAAGTGGGATAATCATAGTCCCCATGCTGTGGGATTATGCAGGGAGGAAAATGAGATCATGCCTGTGAAAAAATATTTAGCTCAGCAGCTGCCATATAACAGTCATTCAATAAATGGCCAATGAAAGGGAGCAGTGCATTGCATGGCAGTGTGTAAAATGTTGCCGTTTGGATGCCAGTAGGTTAATACAAAGTAGACCCCTTCGGAGGCATCTTTTCAGGTCAGCCTCTCACTGCTCAATGCTGGGCAACGTGGGAGGCCACCTGCTGCATGGTCCCGGGAGTGGGAATCTACTGCTGGATGTCAGGCCTGGCAAGTTCACCTCTCCTGGCCCTGCAGGGAGAAGGAGAAAATGGGGCTGATACCCCCGCAACAAGTTTGCAATCCTTAGTCTGCAAAGAATGAGGCTAGGTCTTTCCAGTGAGTCTCTATGCAGCTCAGTCAGCTCAAATGGAGAGAAATAATGTTTATTTTATTTTTATTTCTTGAAACAGGGTCTCACTAACTTGCACAGGCTGCCTATGGCCTTGAACTTGAGATTCTCCTGTCTCAACGTCCTGAGTGGGTGGGATTACAGGCGTATGCCACCATGGCTTGAGAGAAACAGTATTTATAATACTGCTTCCCATTTGTCTGGCCCATGGGAAAATGGTTGTTACTAGTTTTTGAAATAGAAGTCATGTTGCAGGCCAAGTCTGGAAATGTCTTGTGATGCAGTTAGGAGTTTTAGATGGAAGCAAACCTCAAACCCAACCCGCTTTCCATTGCTGAACCCAATGATTGGATGAACATGCTGAGTTTCTGTTTTATTGAAAACTAGATGATAATTTCCACTGCACATCCTCAGGCCAGGAGTGCAGGTTAAATCCCCAGCATGGTGGGCTCTCTGCTCAGGGGGCCTCTGTGCACACGGCACCTGCTCTTCCTGTCCCATTGTGGCAACTGAACCTCTCCTTCCAACTCAAGCAATGTCCCCGTTTACCAGAGACTGCATTTCCCACTATGCTTGATGACCAATGTGATCTTCTCTTTCTTAGAGATGTAAACTCCAGTGTCAAGAGCCCAGATCCAGCCGGTCTGGGTGTTTTTGTACAAGTGACAGACGTTGCTTTGCCACTCTTTGGATGGGGGTGTGTTGTATGAGTTTACAGGAGTCTCCTTGCAAGGAACATAGTTCTGAAATTTGTATTTTAGTTTGTGGACGGGTAGCACTTGTCTCAGTTACACAGCAAAGAAGGACATTGTTGTCAGCTTCCCTGATCGATGGCCTGGGCTCTGCTCTCTGCGCCCTCTGCTTATCTTGCTGGTTGGACCCAAGATGTCAGCCAGGCCAGAGACTTTGCACTGAAGAGAATTAGGGCGAATTCTTCATGTCTTCCTTTCTTTTTCTGTTTAGAAATGCTTACCACAAATTTAATTTTGATGCAATAGTTCCGCCCTAAAGCCGCTTACTTATATAAAGGTGTCAAAATATGTTGACGCAGACCTCTTGCCCCTGATTCTTCAGAGGAGCCCAGCATTGCGCCTGGTGACATCTCCTTTGCCCCTGAGGGCTGGCAGTAGAAGCACAAATGTGCCATTTAACGACTTCCTCTCCATTTTACATGCCTGGGAAAATTCTCAAAGGCACGATGTCTCAAAGTCACCTCCATCCTTCATAATACACATGATGATTAGAATTTTCAGAGTCCCTTCTTCCCCCAAATACCAATTCTTTTAAGCAGTGCAGAATAATATTCATCACAGAAACTTTTCAAACACACAGAAAAAAATATAGCAAAATAAACTATTCAAATAAAGATTAAGCTTCTGAGAGCATAGGTCTGTTTTTTCTTTTTTTTCTGTCCATATTTATGTTTTCTTTTGATCATACTTTACTCACTATTCTCTATTCTGTTTTTTCACCCAATATTAAGCATAAATATTCACTATATTCTTCCAAATTCTTCACAGGCATAATTTCATGTCTATAATATACTTATTCTTTATACGTGACTTTGATTTAGTCAATGCCCTATTTTGCAAGCTTACATAGCATTGAAGGTGCTTTTTATAGTATTAATAGCAGAGTTAGTTGTGATGACTGACACTACTGAGCATTCACCTCTGCCAGACACTATCAAGTGTTTTATGTTCATTGTCTCAGGGGTTCTCACAAGCATGGGACATAGGGTCTACTATAGTAGACAGTACTGGAGATGCTAAATAATAAGGCGAATGAATAACAGAGCTTAATTGAAACCTAGCTCTGTCTGATTCCAAAGCCAGGGCTCGCTTGTTTGCTCGCTCGCATTCTTTCTTTTCTTTTCTTTTTCTTCCTTCCTTCCTTCCTTCTTTCTTCCTTCTTTCTTCCTTTCACTCTCTGTCTCTCTGTCTCTCTCTCTCTGCCTCCCTCCACTCTCTTTCTTTCTTGCTATAATTTTTTGTTTGGTTGAACATAGGCCCTTGCACAGCCAGGCAAGTACTCCACCCATGAGCTGCATCCATAGCCCCTTTATTATTTTTTATTTTGAGACAGGGTCTCATTTAATTCCCCAGGCCGCCTCTGGCTTCGAACTCATGATCCTCCTGCCTCAGTCTCCTGAGTCTCTGGGGTTACAGGTGTGCACCTCACTGCCTGGCCAAAGCTAAGGCTGTTGGTCATTCAGTTAGTTTGCTCATCTATATTAATGCTAACTTTCACTTTTTCTGGGTAGGTTTGGAATTCTAGTTTTATAGCATTTCAGCTACTATGCTTGTAACTATTATGATGAAAATCATAAATCACCTGTTTTATTTAAAAATCTTTCACTTAAAACGGACTTACCAATGTGGGCTTTCACTTAGAAAGGCTAGCAAGAAAGAAAAGGAAATGCACATAAAATATGTACCAGGAGAACATGAGACTGATTGTAGCTTAAGGCCCTTGCTTTGAAGTCGGATTTTTTCAGGTTCCAGTTTTAGCTCTTTCTTTTACTATTTTTGTGACTATTGATAATTTATTAAGTTCATTAAGATCCAGTATCTTTATCTGTCAAAGAGGAATAATAATAGTTCCTACTTCATAAGATTGACATGAAAATGAGATAAAACGATGGATGTGCAATACTTGGCACCAGGTCTGGTGGATGGTGAGCTGGGTGCAGGAGTGGAGGAGGGTAGTTGCAAACAATCTTTTAATATTCCATGGCATTTGACTACATGTAATTAAGTGAGTTTAAAATGGTTGAGAAGATGTAAAGAAATGAACAGTGTTGGGCATCATTGAAAAATGACAATTATTGAGAAGTGAAAACCAATGATTGCTTTAGGGTATATTAAGTCAAGAGGGGAAAATAAGGGTTGGTTTCCACAAGTCTGATTCAGTCATTTTCACATAGTCACTCTGTGTGTGGGCGGAGATGCTGAGCCTCTGCTGGTGGCCTCCAGCTCCAGGGCCTAGAGTCCTAATGTAAATGAGACATTAACATAGGAAGTTTCTCTTGTGGCTTCAGGCATTCGGCAGCATGGGCAGAAGGTGGACGTTCCCCATGAGCTGATCTAAGCACCTAAAGCTGTAGAATTCAAACAAATCCCTTTTATAGCTTACAAAGCCTCTGTTTCCCTCCTCACAATAGAATTTAAGTTCCATGAGAGGAAAAAAATTGTATTTACCAAGATATTTCCAGCATTTAGAACAGAGTATGCATACTTGGTTATTGTTGTTGTTGTTGTTAGGTGCCATTGAGTCAGGTCCGACTCACAGTGACCCTATCTCCAACAGACAAAACGCTTCCTGAGACTGTGCCATGCCTGGCACTATGTCAGTGTTTCTCTGCTATTCATAGCATTTTCAATGGCTGATTGTTTCAGCAATGGGCTTCCAGGTCCTTCTCCCAAGCCTACAGCACCCAGTATTCCCAGGCGTTCTCCCATCGAAGGACTAACCAGGCCCCACCCTACTTAGCTTCCGAGATCTGACAGGACTGGCCTCCAGGGTGATATGGCTGCAGGCATGTACTTGGTAGATACTCTAAAACGTGCATTAAATGAACAAATAGGTGGTGTAGGGAACTAAGATGCATTTAATGAGAAACATGGAAGAATGTGACTAACTATATGTATTGTCAAGTCAATACACTGTCAGGGGCAACAGTAGCAGATACTACAAAAGAAGATGGATGCTGCCAGCTGTTCGGTTAACTCCTGATAAATCCAGTGAAGATAAACGAGACCTTTGTCATCACTGGTGGCTTGTATGCACGCTGATTTAGTTTGCTCAATAACAAACTTAGCTACTCTGTGTTTGGATTGCAGCAGTTATCCGTTCATTCAGATACTCTGTGAGTTGCCTGTTCATTTAGCTTGACTTTCTCTTTCCCCAGTGTAGGCCAATTTGACCTGGGTGAAGGATACAAAGGGAAGTCTTCACTTCTCTTGGTAAAGTTGGGCATGTTCACCAACCTGATGGGAGTGATGAGTCCATTTCTGTTTTAATTGTACTTTTCTTTGAAAAGCAAGCACTTGGAGATTTTTATTTTTTCCATTCCTTCAGTGCCTGTTCTTTCTTGTCTTCGTGTTGTATTGGCCCCTCAGAATGTGGCTGTCTTAATGGAGTTCCCTAGCAGTAGGGCACTGCCTGGAGTGTAGGCAGTTAATCCTGGAGAAGAAAGACTGGCACAGGAGTAGATTCATGAAATGAGGCAAGAAAGGGGAGACAGGAAAGTGTTGTCTCCAGCCACCTGCCATCACAAACACCGGTACTTAGGCCCATGCAAGTAGACAGCACAGTTGAATGGGAAGCACCAAGGTAAACGATGCGGGTACTGCTCGGGGGAGGGGCTCTGGCAGGCATCGACCTGGAGCAGGTGACTAGATGGGATGGTGACTGCTTCTGGGCACAGGAGCTTGCTAGTAAGCCTTGTCCTATTCATGCTAGATGAATTTTTATTCTCCCTGTTACAGAATTGTGGCTCTTTTTAATCCTAGGCATTATTTGTGCCTGCTTTAAAGATAAAAAATTGAAACATATTTGTTTACAAGGTGAGCTTTTAAAAAAATCGATTCTAATTAAATGCTTGAGTGTGCACACCAATGGCCTGCGGGGACTCATAGGGTGAAGTTCAGGTCGTGGAGAATGTTCATTAGTTATGAACACAAAGGGTCTGGGTGCCCCGATGCTGAGCGAGTGCAAGGTGATCCAACGTCTGTGCGCCTCCTTTCCTGTTGTGTGGGGATCTGCTCCAGTCCCCTTGGCTCAAGCTGAGCAAATCCTTGTATTTTTCAAAATGCAGTTCCGTGGTCCCCTTCTCTGTGAAGTCCCCTTCTGACTTCCCCCCCAGCATTAACCAGCTGCTGCCCCTTTGATGCACATCTGTCCTCCTTCCCTCTTGCTCTCCCCCACAGCCCTCAGGACGTCCCCTAGAGTCTGATCATGCTCTAACCTGACTAAACCTCTCCACGGCTCCTACCTCTATCAGCCTGTTCCCAACCTGTATGCAAGGGCGCATGCATATTCTTGTTATCACTCTTCCTCTTCTTACAACATCCCCCTCCCTACCCCGGCTTCACCATGTGCACATTTCTTTCATAAGAATGCATCACTCTTTACTGCTATTGTTTACTTACAGATTAGTTTTCCAAAAACAAATAAACCAAACCACAACCAAATCTTGCACAGATGTGGTGTCTGATTTAGCTCTGGGTCTATGGTACCAAGTTTAATAAAATAAGCTCTACAGTAGGAATAGTGAGAAAATCAAATGAGAGAATCTGTCCCAGATTAATCTGCCCAGGTTCATGATCCTGCTCTCAAGGCAGCATTAACTAGGAGCTTAAACAGCATAAGATCAGATGGAAGCACAGAGCCCCATAGAGAACTGGGGAATCACTTAAAGCTATCAATTAATGTTCACCTTTCTGTGAGGCCGAGCCCTTTTTCTCCCACATAAAAGTGTGGCAGAAAAGAAAGTGTGCTCTAACTGCACCCTACATTAAGAGAGAAGCATAAACTGTGTCACTGAGTGAAGACGGAGTTTCTCACACCTGCCTTGCCTGTTGCACAAGTGTCTGCTATGATATTGATTTGAGTTCTAAGCCATCACATTCTACTGATAATTTTTAAACTGAAAAACTTCTTTTTTTTTTTTTCCCTGCAATACTTGAGGGTCAAATCCAGGGCCTCGCTCATACTTTGCAAGTGCTTTACCACTGGGCTGCACCATTTTTTATTTTTTATTTTGAGACAAGGTCTTGCTAAGTTGCACAGGCTGCCTCTAGCCTCGACCTTTTGATCCTGATTTAGCCTCCAGAGATGCTGTGATTGGAGATGCTCTGCCACCGGGCTTGGCCAAAACTTAACTTCTATTACACTTATTCTTATCTCTGTAATATTAGTTACCTAGGGCTACATCGGCTTGCAACCATAGCCCTGTGGCATCCAATCCTGTCAGATCTCAGAAGCCAAGCAGGTTGGGCCTGGTTAGTACTTGGATGGAAGACTGCCTGGGAACACCAGGTGCTGTAGGCTTGGGAGACAGACCCAGCAACCCACTCCCAAAAAACCATCAGCCACTGAAAACCCTATGAATAGCAGAGAACAATAGTATTTTGCCTGTTGTATGTAGGGTCACTATGAGTCGGATACCGACTCTATGGTACCTAACAATAACAACAAGGGCTACATCATCATTTGCATATGAGGAAGTAAAATGTAACATTTCTGACTTATAGGAATGTTCAATAAATATAAAAGCAGAAAATAGAGAGGTAAGTAAATGAACTCCTAAGTATCCATCCTCTGCTTTCAGCAGTTATCAGCATTTTGCTAATCTTATATTTTTGTACTCATTCCTCCTTGTGTAAAAAGAAATACTTAAAAATTATTCCAGAATCCAAACCATTTTAATGGTAAATAGTTTAGGATATAGCTCTAAAGACAAGGACAGTCTTTTTAAAATATAACCCTCAATGAGTCGGATACCGACTCGACGGCACCTAACAACAACAAACAACAACATTATTACCTGTAATAAAATTAACAATGATTTACTAACAGCTTCAGAATCTAGTCAGTGTCCCTAAATGGCCTGATTGTTTCAGTAATGCTCCTTGACCCATTCTATGTTTGAACTGGGTTTCAAAGAGAATCTGCACATTTAGTTTATATACCTTTTTGATCTCTAATGTATAAAAGATTCCTTTTCTGACCTTTTTCATGCCATTTATTTGTGGAAGAAACTAAGGCATTTGTCTGGTGGAGTTTTCCATATTCTGGATTTGGCCACCTATGTCATTAAAGTGTTATTCTGGTGACCTCCCATCACCTATTTTTCCTGTAAACTCATGGTTAAAACTAGAGACTTGACTGCCCTGGGTTCATCTTTTGGAAGGATTTCTTAGTGGGTGGCATTTCCTCATACATTCTGTCTAGAGGTGCGTTTTTGGTTGTTTTTATTAAGTCATATTCCAAATGATTTGTGCAAAGTGAAGCTCTTTTGATTTTAAATTTGGAGTTCAGAATTCAGGAATTCAGATCTATCTCTGGAACAATAACTTCATACGTGGGACTTTCTACCACATCACAAATTCTTCACATTATTGCTTGTTGTTTTTAAAATTATGTCCTGAAAGATGATTGCAGAGAAAGGGTATTTTGAATTCATCTTTAGAGGTCAGCCATAAGTAATTTTTCCATATATAGAAAAGTATGTGAACTTTGGAGTCAGGCAGGCTTAAGGCTTTTTTCCCCCCAGTACTTATGAGTTTGAACCCAGGGCCTTGCATATAACTTGCAAGTGCTCTACCACTGGGATGCACCCCCAGTCCCTTTAGTTTTTATCTTGAGACAGGGTCTTGCTAAGTTACACAGGCTGCCTCTGTCCTCAAACTTGCAATCCTCCTGCTCCACCTTGTGAGGTGGTGCTGGATTACAGGTGTGCACCACTAAGCTTGACACCAGATGTAAGCTTAAACCTTGGGTTCACTTCTAAGTGTCCCTGGACAGGACACCTCACTTTTCTGGGCCCTGAGTTCATGAATCATTAATCAGAAGCAGTAATGGCCACTGCACAAGGTTTTTGTTAGCATCCGTAAGGCATAGCAATTAGATTCAGTTTGGGGAATAAAGCAGTCAGTTCACAAATGTTACCTCTCCTTCACAGAGAAAAGACCCAGGGACATACTCTAGAGAGCTGGACCATGACATACCATTCTTGATATTCTGAAGGACAGTTCTTTCTGTAATCAGATCTAAACGACAAAGATAACCACAACTCAATGAAAGCAACTTTGCTCAAGATTCTATTGAAGGCATTTTCTATACCTCATTCTTCTGAGAATGAGAAACAGAGACCTTGAGTGATCTAAGGCAGCACTAAATTTATCAAGAACCAGCAACAAAAAGTTATTTTCTGTCCATCAGGATACAGGTAATATGAAAAAGTAATTAAGTTATGACCATGGTGCTTCACTGACTATATAATTTAACTATCTATCTCATCAGTAAAACGATCATATAAAATATTGATACTTTATATAGTTCAATTTTCCCTCTATCTCTAGATTTCTCTCTTTCTCTCTGACTGTATTTCTCTCTTATATTGTATTTTGCCGCTATTCTGGCTTATAGCAGGTGGTTGGGGATACATCGCTGGTTGTAGAATCTGAAGCTAGTTTATTCATTCTCCCTAAGAAACAGGATCTATTCTTTTATTTGGTATGTTTGTAAGTGTATACGGATCTCTTTTCCTGGTATGCCATTACTATTTGTTGGACTATAATTGTAATAAAAGGAATACTGAAATTGTGGGAGTGCACGTCACAGTTCCTAGGAGTGCCAAGTTAACTAACATGCTTGCTTATCACAAGGGAGGTTTCCTTTACCTAGAGTTCTTAACCAGTTGTGAGAAGGGCATCTGCTTGGAAAGTCTAGAAAGAGGAAGAAGGGTTGAGGAACCCTAAGTCCCCAGCCTCCTTCAAAATACCTCCATTAGAGCCACCTGCCAAATGAATGTCTTACACTTCCTGCAACTGCCTGTGCCTGCCATGGCTGATTCTCAGAAGCTAAGGAATCTTGTGATCTTCATCCTCAAATATGGGGCATGGGGTGGATTCTGTCACCAAATTCCTGAATAATCTTAGTTAACTACCTATTTCATTTAATTTAGTCTCTATTGAAAAGTAATGCAGAAAATCATTTTGGGCCATGCTCTATGAATTCTTGGGTTTGCTAAACATAACAGCTGGGGATGAATCATCCAACAGTGATGCCAGCAACTATCCAGAACTACCATTAATCCAGTGTTCTCTGAGCATAGGCTGAACATAACTGCCAGAGAGGATTTGACCTCTAATCTGTTTTGGAAAACTTTCCTGATGCCCAATCATGTTCTGGTAAAGTGGATTGAAATGGGAAGAAATAGCCCCTTGGTGTGGTTAGGGTTGCAAATGAGGCACTAGAAAAAATATCAGAGTTGTTGCTATTGTTAGGTGCCATGGAGCTGGGACTGATTCATAGTGACTCTATGTACAACAGAACTAAACACTACCTGACAGTGTGCTATGCCCAGCACTATTATAAGTGCTTCTCTGCTATTCATAGGGTTTTCAATAGCTGATTATTTCAGTAGTGGGCTGCCAGGTCCTTCTCCCAAGCCTACAGTACACAGTATTCCCAGGAAGTTTCCCATTCAAGTCCTAATCAGGCCCAACCTTGCTTAGCTTCTGAGATGAAATATGAGAAGATATCAGATGGTATGGCTGTCTTAGAGAGTGGGGCTCCATAAATCATCTCATTTTTCTCAGATACTCCCATCCCATCTGTCCAGAGCATTTAATTTACTTATTAGCCCACTGCTTTTAGGAGTTTCTGAGCTGGGGAGTGGTAGAGAATGGAGCTGCTACAACCTGTCTGGTGTGATATCCAGGAGATTCCTTATATCCTCCTCTCCAGGTGTTGCTCAAAGTGATTCCACCCCTCTCCCCCAGAGTGAACAGTTTTCACTCAGCCAACACCTTCTCTCCAATGAGACTCCTGGGCAATGCCTATGTCTGTCCCGTGTAGTATGTTATTAAAGCTGCAAGATGGACCCAGAATGCTAATATATAGATGATTAAGTACCAACTCCTTTAAAGCTTCACTACTGAGGGTTCATGGCCTGAGTCACAAAGGTGGCAAATAGTATTTTAACAAGTAGTGCTGCTGTTCTACCAAGTAAAGACAACCAAGACCAGAATGGTTTGTCATTTCATTCTTTCTTTTCTATCCATCCTCCCTTCTTTTCTTTTCCTTTACTTTCCATCCTTTCTTTTTGCTGCAAATATATTATTTATAATTTTCCCTTCTACTAATTTACAGACTAAAGGTTTTAGTTGTAATTAACATTAATTATTTCAGTCAATTTTAACTTTAAAAATTTAAAAAGGAATACATTAAAAGGATATTGCTTGAGGAACAATAGAGCAAGATCTACCTCCATATTCCTCTCACTAAAACACTTAGGACATTAGATAAAGCAAATATAGAAAAGAGAAAGATGGAGAGAAGAAAGCAGCCCAGCTAAGGATGGGGAGACTCATGTAATGGCACATAGTGAGATCCCTGGGTTTTCTCTTTGATTCGTGGATTCCAGATTGGGTGCTGGAGAGGCTGGCAACATGGAAATACTAACAGATATAACTAAAGAAGACTACCCCAAAGCCCACTCTATCCAGCCAAAAGACAGAGGAGGAAGTTTAACAGGACAGAATACTTTTCAACCATGGCCGCTGTACTAAACATGTTGGTACTACCAGCAGAGGCTAAGGGGAAGCCTGGACTTCTGCTCTCAAAAGGCCATAGGAAAAGAGCCCAACAGCTTTGTCACAGCTGTGTCAGAGAAGGATGAGCGGCAATCTGAAACTTTCTTCCTGCTCACTTGTAACAAGCCTCTGCAACTCTTATGGTTTTGGTGGAGATAATCTAGGAGCCTGGACTTGCAGCCCACCCAGGAGGTTGTGAGGTATATCCTCCTACCACAACACCACTGGGGACCACACAGGGAGCTATAATGAGGCACCTCTGCATCTCTAATCAAGGGTGTTATCAGTGGAAGCATAGCAGTGGGATGAATGACTTCCCCAGTCCAGCAGTATGAGGAGGCTGTGTGAGAAGATTAGACTTCCTCCTCCATGTGGCATTAATAAGACACTGCTCATTCCCAAAGGAGTGATGTCAGATGAGGCCTCCTGAGACTGAAGAATTAAATGAGAATATCAACATAATAATCAAAATGCCCAGGTTTCAGTTGATAATCATTTATCATCCCAGAACCAGAAAAAACACTCAACTTGAATGAGAAAAGACCACCAATAGATGCCAAGGGCCAGATGGCACAAATATTGGAATTATTCAACAAGGATTTTAATTGCAGACCTAAAATGTTTCATAGACCAATGACAAACATGCTTAAAATAAATGAAAAGGTAGAAATTTCAAGAAAGATATAAAGGAGAACCAAGTGAAACTTTAGAAGTAAAGAAGAAACAAAACAGAACAACAGCAACAACAAAACAAATAGTAGAAAAAGTGGGTGTCGTATTCAACAGCAGAATGAAGGGGCCAAGGAAGATTCAGTGAACTTGAGGATAGAGCAACAGAAGTTTCCCAGTCTGAACTGCATTGATAAGCACACTAAAAAAAAAAAAAGTTTTGAGACCAGTAATATAAAATGTAGCATTCATATCTTTAGAGTACTAGATGGAGATTAAAGAGAGGGCAGTGTGAAAAAAATCAAACAAACAATAGCTGCAAATTCCCCAAATTTGGTAAAAAAAAAAAAAAAAAAAAAAAGCCCACAGAATCAAGAAGTTGACAAAGCAGGATAAAACCAAAGAAATACACACCAAAACAAACACAGTAGAACTTTTGCAGACTCAAGAGAACTAAGGGAAAGAAAGCAATGTGGAGAACAGTGAGAGAGAAATGATTCCTTGCTCTTGGGAAGGACAATTTGAATGATGGCAGGTTTCTCTTCAGAAACTGTTGAAGCTAGAAGGAAATAGCTCAGCATTTTCCGGTTCTGAAGGAAAAGCACTATCCCGTCAGAACTCTCTATCTAGAGGAAAATAACCTCCATACATTCTCAGACACAGTAAAACTAGGTGATGTTTTCACCAGAAGAACTACCCTGAAAGAATAGCTAGAGGAAATTTTCTAGATAGAAAGGAAAGGGTGAAAGAAGAAATTTTCCAGTATTGGGAAAAAAAGAACATTGAAAAGGGTAAAAGTATAGGTAAATACAGTGCTCATTCCTTCTCCTCTTGTTGTTGTTGTTGTTGTTGTTGTTGTTAGGTGCCATCGAGTTGGTATCCGACTCATAGCGACCCTCATAGGGTTTTCAATGGCTGACTGTTTCGGGATTGCCTTGGGAGTGGATTGCCAGGCCCTTCTCATTGAAGCAAAAATGATAGCACAGTCTAATGTGGTTCTCAAAGTATGGGGAAGAAGTATTTTACACAATTACAGTAGATGAGGTTGGGTAAAGAGAGGCAAGATTCGTACACTTCATTCAAATTAGTAAAATACAGGTCCAGACACACAAATAGACTATGGTAAGTCTATTTACACACACACACACACACACACACACACACTCAATAACCACCAAAAATCATATAAAGATAGGTTTTAAAACACTGTAGATAAATCAAAAGGAAATTAAAAGCATCTTGTGTACCCTTTACAAAAGCAGACGCATAGAAACAGAATTGAAAACTGGCACGAAAAGACAGATAAAAATTAAATAATTCTCATAATTAAATTAAATGTAAATGGTGTAAATATATAAACTAAAAGACAGAAGTTGGCAGAGCAGGCTTGGAAATAAAACCCAATTCTGTGCTGTATAAGATACTTACTTTAACTGTAATGAGAGGTAGGTGAAAAGTAAAAGGTTTTATTTGAAATAGTCAAAGGTTTATCTAGTTGGTAAATGGATGAGGAATTTGTAGAAAACCTTTATAATTGAATATTGCTCACATCAAAAGAATAAATTATTGACACATGCAATGACATGGTATATCTCAAAGTTACTATGTTTAGTTATGCAACAATGAAAATATCTTGTATGGTTTCCACTTGTATTAGATTGTGGAAAAATTCATATGATTTGTAGTTTTGGAAAACGTATTGATGTTTTTCCAGGGCTGGATGAGGAGGGCTAGATGGATCATAAACATTGATGAGGAAGAGTGGGGTAATTTCCATGGTGTTGATGGCTTTACCAATGTGTACACACCACATTTAATCAAATTGTACATTTTAGTAGGTGTAATGTATGCAGCTTATTGTTTATCAATTAAACTTCAATAGCCACTTAAAATTAGTAGTTGTAATGAAGGAAGACAGACAGATCCCTGAAGGGAAAACAGACTGGAGATGATATACTGCTAATAGTGTGTGCTAAAGAAATGAGCTTTCATTTCACTACAGTTTAGAGTACTGCCTGCAGTTCAGTCTTTAGATAGTTGTGTGGGTATTTCTTCTTCTTCCTCCTCTTCCTCCTCCTCCTCTTCCTCCTCCTCCTCCTCCTCTTCTTCTTCTTCTTCTTCTTCTTCTTCTTCTTCTTCTTCTTCTTCTTCCTCTTCCCCTTCCTCTTCCTCTTCCTCTTCTTTTTTTGCGGTACTGGGGGTTGAACCCAGGGCCTTGCACCTGCATGCTTTGCAAGTGCTGGACCACTGAGCTGTGTCACCAGCCCATTTTTTTGACTTTTTGAGACAGGGTCTCCCTAAGTTACACAGACTGACTCTGGTCTCGAACTTGTGATCCTCCCGCCTCTGTCTCCTGAGCCACTGGGATTACAGGCATGCGCCACCGCACCTGGTGGTATTTCTTAATATTCACAATTTTGAGACAATCTTTGTTACACTAGGTTAATGCAGAAGTTTTGTGCTCACAGATTAGTTGGAATGCAGTTATCTCTCCTTTTATTTATTTTTTCTGTTAAATGATAATATTTATTATGCTATTGCTTTATCTGGTTTAACACAATCTGAGTGAAATCCAATGAAGAATTTAGAAGCATAAAATACTTTTTTTTTTTGCAGTACTGGGGGTTGAACCCAGGGCCTTGCACTTGCATACTCTGCAAGTGCTGGACCACTGAGCTGCATCCCCAGCCCAGTTTTTTACTTTTTGAGACAGGGTCTCGCTAAATTACGAAGACTGCCTCTGGTTTCGAACTTGCGATCCTCCTGCCTCTGCCTCCCGAGCTGCTGGGATTGTAGGTGTGCCACCACGCCCGGCTAGAAGCATAAAATACATTTGAGGACTGAGAATCCCCCTGGAACCCTCACATTCGTGCCATCTGGGGTCCACCTTGCAGATCCAGTCCATAACCAGAGTTTCATTTACACATGCCCACATTCCACACATCTTTCATTATGAGGATACATTACTTAAAATCACAGAAAAAACACACATAAACAGAAGGATAAATCATTCAGGATGCTTTTAGAATAACTAAGTGAATGAAAGTATGTTCTCAGTAATAAGCAGCAGCTTTTATCTTATGACACCCAAGTTTGAGATATGTTCAAAAGCAAATGGAAATTACGATGCTCACCATACTGTGAATAAAGTAATCTAAACATTATAACATATAGATAAAGATGCCTATGTATATTCACATATACAAGTATACACAGAGACACATAGATACTCCACATACACTGATGGCCACACACACACACACTTCCATACACAGGCATAGATAGATAGAAATAGAAAGAGAGATATAAATCCATATATCCATACTGGGAGTGTTATGGAGAAAGAGGAACCAAGCCAAGAGACAGAAAGACCATTGAGACTACTTTGGATGTATATATCATTTACCCTTCATGTGAAACAGTCTATCATTTGCCAATATATTAACAATTACTTAAAAAACATGAAAGTAATTTTATTTTGACAGATTTTTTGCAAGTATGATGTTTGGATGTTTATGGGTTTCTTGGGGTAGCCCACATACCAGTGGTGTCTCCTAAAGAACAATCTAATAGTATGTTTAGAAATAATTTTCAAGGAAATAATTTGAAAAAGAAAAATATGAAATAAAGCAAAATTATTAACAGAGCATAAGATTTCAGTCTGATTTGCTGACTCAGACATTTATGTAACACCCGTTTCCCAATAAGTGTACACAAAATATAAAGAAAACACAAATAACTTAGAAGATAAACCATAAAAACAACTGGTGCAATAAAAGTCTTGAAACCACGAAATGCCAAAGGCTAAAGTTTATTACACACAATTCATGATGGATTTAGTCTGTGTGAGTTACTGAATACTCCAAGATTTCATTTCAAGGCTCAAGTATTTGCCCAGCCACCTGGGACAGAGTTTATGGGAAAGTTTTTAGAAGATTAAAAAAGTAGTTCAAAGACTTTATAACACCCACTTTCTGTCTCTCTCGGTGTCTTTCAGGTTCTCTTTTATTCCCTTTCCTGTTTTTCAAGGACATGTTGACGTAGTGGCTCCTGTGCTCCACCGTCACAGGAGTGGTGGATTCATGTTGGGAACATCCAGCAGGAGGGGACTGGGTGGTGCAATTGACCCTAGAGAGGCTGTACAGCATCCCCTGAAACAGCAGCTTATTCTACCTGTGGAGGGGGAATGACCAGAGAGGCCGTGTTCTCTCTGCTGCAGGGCCCCTTGGAGCCCTTATACGTTACACCTCAGGTAGGGTCCTCTTATCTTTCCATCTTTCTTTACCTGATAGGTGATGGAAGGAGAAGGGGACAATTAGCTCATCAACTCATGAAGTTTTATTGATTCCATTGAAATGGATTCTAATATTTTTGCTAGTACATCCCTTCTCATAACAGTTCAATATACACTGTGTGCAAATCTATCTTCTGATTCTTTGTGCTATTCTAATTCTGGAACTTACCCCTGCTGTTGCATCATGAATGAGATGAGATGTAATTTAAAGGCTCTAGAAAGCTAGCTTCCCACATGGGAGCTTCCAGGGCAGACTTTATTGTGCAATACATGAGAGAGGTGAACAATGAAAGAAGTGGGCTCTATTTGGACAGGATGTGCTGGACACATGGCCAGAGCTATTATTACTTGAGCTCTCTAGACACAGGGCAGGCGTAGAAACTAAGCTCTGCAGCAAGAGTTGCAAGAGCTGACATTTAAAACAATTAAATGCAATGGGATAGAGTAGAATAGGGCACACCAGAAAACACCTCAGGTGACTGGCTAAACTTTAATTTGTGAAATCTTACTTGAATTATACCTGTGCACTGGGGGACCATGGGATGTTGTTTCTCACTGTTAATTCCAGTCAAAATATTTGAAATTCACACCACTAGAGCTTATTCCAGCTCGGGATTTAGCTCAGTTGGTAGGGCCCTGCACTGCAGTCTCTGAGGTCCCAAGTTCAATTCCCAGCACTGCAAAAATGGAAGCAGGGCCTGGCAATCCACTCCCAAGGTAATCCTGAAACAGCCATTGAAAACCCTGTGAGGGTCACTATGAGTCGGATACTGACTCGACAGTACCTAACAACAACAACAACAGAGCTTATTCCATATAAAGTTAGTATTTATATTGAAAAAGAATGCCATTAATTGGGTAATATTGATTTATCATTAATATAGATCTTTAAGACTCAGTATTAAGATAACAAATAAAAACAGCAAACATGTATATGACACTACTCCATGCTAGATCTGATTCTGAGTGCATTACCTATTAAATCGCACATGATTCCATGAAGTAGGTACTATCAGTGTTCTGGATTTATAACTGAGAAAACTGAAGTACAAATAAGCTAGCAAATTATGAAATGAGGATTCATATTGGAGTCTCTCTCTCCCTTCAGTACATATATATGTATATACATATATACAACAAACATATTTATAATACATATGAAAATGTGGGGAAAAGATTACATTTCCAAGGCTAACATTCCTGAGGTCCCAAGGTCCCAAGGTCCATCTTTTCTTCAAAGATAAAGCATAAGAAAAATCTAATGAAGAACCATTAGGGTTCCCCATCACCATCCCCCTCATCTAGTGCTGTAAATGTTTTAACCTCCTGTACCCTGCCAGACACTTCTTTCCCTTCTCGCCTTGTGCCTTACAAATAGCCAATTGGTAAAGGCAAGGTTGTTAGGTCAAAGCCTCAATGAATGAGGTGAGGCCCAGCCACAGAGGCTGCATTAGGAATGTAAACCCCAAACAACCCCTACCCTGAATGTACTTGCTGGGTCAGTTAGTTGTACAACCTTCTGCAGAAGTAAAGTCGCTTTACCCAGATACGTTTATTCCTCTGAATGTCTTTATCGACATTGGGTCCTATTTGCCCTTGGTCTTCTGGTGAAGTTTCTTATCTGACCCCTTGAGCATTGACAGTGAAGCCACTTTCAAAGGAAGAACAGGGGATAGGAATTACTGTAATAGTCTAATGGACATCGATTATTCCTTTCCAGATTCCATAGTTCTTAGGGTAATAGGCATTGTACCTCCGATCAGGGCAATGGAGTTTCCACGTCAGGCAGTGGCTCTGTGGAGCATCACATTCTGATGCCTCCTGATACCATGCCCAGACCTAGTGGGAGAAGGAAATGCTGAGGGTTACTGGCAGCCATACAGGGCAGTGGGACCAGAGAGTGGGAGCCTGCATTCCAGCTGTGCCCTACCCGCTCCTCCATTCAGCAGATGAGGCTTGAGGGCTCCTTGTGGCAGTCGTCAAGGGCTGGGGAGTCAGGAGCCACCAGAAGGTCAAAGACTGCGTGCATGGAGCTCATGCTTGAATTGTTTCTCAGTTGACTTTGCCTGGAGGTCGAGCAGGGAGCGACATGTCTGAGGTGAGGAGGAGGACGAGGACGAAGAGCAGTCTCCTGTTTTCTATAACATGCATTTCAATGTTGCTTGAATCTTTAACAAAAATCACCTTATTTTTAAAAACATGTAACTACTAACTTTATAAATATACATGTTGCCTCATTTCTTAAAGACACAAGGCAGCAATTCTAGTTCCTTCTGTTGTTGTTGTTAAGTGCCGTCGAGTCGGCACCCGACTCATAGCGACCCTCATTGGGTTTTCAATGACTGACTGTTTCGGGATTGCCTTGGGAGTGGATTGCCAGGTCTTTCTCCCATTTTGGCGGTTCTGTGAATTGAACTTGGGACCTCAGAGACTGCAGCGCATCGCTCTACCAACTGAGCAAAATCCCAGCCCAGTTCCTTCTAGGACCGTTATAAAAGAGAGGACACTATGATGATAGTGAAGTGTGCTTGCTGTTAGGTGCCGTCGAGTTAAGTTTGACTGTCTGCGACTGTCACAGGGTTTTCAATGGCTGATTGTTTGGGGATTGCTTTGGGAGTGGATTGCTACATCCTTCTCTTGTTTTTGTGGTGCCGGGGATCAAACCTGGGTCCCCAGAGATGCAGAGTGGTGCTCTCCCAACCGAGCCCATAACAAGATAGTCCATGTAAAGTACTCCTTGCTGTGTTTCGCACTTGGAAGTTGTTTCGCACATTATTGGGATAGGGGCTATGGTGTGTGACAGATAAGATTGCAGGTGGCTCTGGGAAGAACAGTTGCAGAATTCATTGTCCTTGCTCCTTTGTTTTAACAAAGGAAGGCTAAAAGAGAGAGCTCACTTAGCTGAGAAGCAACTATGCACTGGAATTTTATTGAAGATGAAGTAATTCTATTAGTGTTGTAAAATTCATCTATTCAAGACAGGATAAAAGGCACGGCAGATTTATTCTCATGTGCGCATCTTGACCTTGAGATATCTTTCCTGCAGCCTTCAGGTGCTTTCTCTTTTTCAAATATTTCAATGTGTCCCCTTTATATCAATAATAGATGCATTAATGGAGGTGGTCAGGGCAGGCAGGGGGCAGGCTGAATGACATGGGCTCTGGCCTTCTCCAATGGTGATCACTCTATAAAAACACACTGTAATTTGTTGAATGTCAAGTAGATTAATATGTCAGACCTGGGAACACTTGCCTTGTAGATTGTCACATTTAGATAATTGAATACTGTAATAGCTTAGCATCTTGCTTCAGGTTAAAACATCAGGATTTATATCATTCTCAGCCACAGGACCATTTTTCAGCAGTCTTAAAAATCTTCACAATAACTAGACGGCCTCATCTGGTTCTTGTACACAGAATTCTCCAAGCAGACCATGCTCCCCATAACAGATGTATTTAGCTAAAATAATATGCACGTTACCAAGCAAAGATGAACAGTTATTGAATGGAGCTTGAAATTGCTTCAATCTGTACAGCTCAGGGTGGGTCAGAAGTTTTACCTGCCTGGGCTGACTGCAATCTGACTTTGCAGAAGCCCCAAGGATTGGAGCAGGAGCCTCCGTAAGATCCCTTCACGCCATAGAACAAGCCTTTCAACTCTTC
This sequence comes from Pedetes capensis, assembly GCA_007922755.1. Classification (NCBI taxonomy): domain Eukaryota; kingdom Metazoa; phylum Chordata; class Mammalia; order Rodentia; family Pedetidae; genus Pedetes; species Pedetes capensis. The sequence goes on along the minus strand of VMDO01005782.1, from coordinate 8,915 downwards.
CTTTATCATCTGAATCATTGACATAATGGATCATTATCATTGACATAATTAAGTTTGTGCAATGACTCCCCTCCACCCCCTAGAAATCACCATCTTACATGTAATATTATCCAGAAAAGTGAGAGAAGCCACCAGCTAGGGATGCTGGCGAATTAGTGAATAGAAGGGTGTGGGTCTCAACTAAAAGAAACAGCTAGAACTTCCTGCAATAATATAGGCCCAGCCTGAATTAGTCCTCTGTGTTTTAAAAGGAAGAAGGGAATGATACTTTTATATGAAACATTCTGATATTTAAATGCTGATAATGAACTCAATGACAAAATTCACCTTGTTCCAGGTGAATACAGGTTTGGCCTAGGCTGCTACTTTGCGGAAGACAAATGTTTTGTCCCTGAGTTTGACATTGGGTTCCCCCTGAAGAGAGCCTTCCTTTGCTGCCCACTGCACCTCCAGACCCCAGCCCAATCTATATTTATTAAACAAAAATGTTTGCAAGAAAATGCAAAGAGTCGGCATCCTTAGGCAAGAAGTGTGAAGGACTCTACGTGTTTCTAGGCTGGGTTGCTTCCGGCATTTCTAAGTTATTTTGACTTCTTGTTACAAAACACAATGAGACAAGCATGTTTGGCTTGCGGGTGGAGGAGCATTACAAAAAGATCACACAGCTTTCAGAGGCCACACAGGTGGAGGGACCCGACTGCCAAGTTCATTGTCAATCTTTCCAGGGTCAACATGAGAGAAAAATGATCGTTGGCTTATTTTGGTTTCCAGTAATTAGGACATTTGCTAAGTAGCTTAAAAAAAAAAAAAAAGTTAACTTATACCCCTGGGATGAGTGCAGCATGAATTGAAATCTGCACAAAAATGATGCTGAACTCACCACCAGGGTGTCATCAGGGTCATTACTCTGGCAGCCCTCTGCAAATGTCAGGGCTCCAGCCCATTAGACCTCATTTCGCCTTTGGAAAATGAGGTCAAGGAAAATGCAAGGAGGGACAGAGGCTCAGACGCGCAGGTGTGGCTGTTCATCAGTTAGTGAAGAGTCCCAGGCGGCTCTGCTGGGGATGCACTGAGAGCTGCTGGCTGCTCCCCTCTCCTCCTCCTCCGTCTGTCTGTCTGTCTCCCATCTCCTCCACTCCCTGCACAGACACTCCTTCAGGCCTGTCCCTGTGATGGAACTGCTGCTGCCAGGTGGCTCCTTGTCCTGTCGGGCAGAGGCAGGGCGTGCGCGGACGTCATCCTAGCTCTCCTGTAGCACTTGCTGATCTGAGTGCTGGCCGTTTTCTCTTGTAAGCGGCCAGTCCAGCGTTACCCTGGCCCTGTCATCCTTCTCACCCCACAGTGGTGGGGTCAGATTTCCTGTCCTTAGTTTGACCTGAGTCTGACCTATGTGAGCTGAACCAGAGCTGGTGGGGGCAGACTAGAGAGATGAAGTGGGGGACCCCCGTCTCCTTCCTTTTCTCCATCTGTCCTTCAGGAAAATCCAGGTCCTTACACCTGAGTGTTGAGTGCTGGTTGTGTGGCCCGGGCTTGCCTCCCTGAGCTTCCATCTCTTCCTAGATAACCAGGGTCTCTGCGCACTCCAGGCACTGTTCTTGCAAGCATAGACAGTGAGGAAGAACGCCAGCGTATGCTACTGTTCCAGAAATGCCTGCTGAGAGTTCAGCTGCCAGGGAGAGGGAAGGTGACACGCAGCTGTTTCCAACTCTACCCGGTTAGGAACCACCATGACTTTTGTTACAGGTGCACCGCTCCTCGCAGTGATCTGTTGCCTTATTTGTTTATAGTACTTCGTGCCTATGTTCTAAAAGGAAGCAAGAGATCACTTCTGGAAATGGAAAAGGGTATCAATTTTCAAAATTATAAAATATAGAGGTGATGGAATTAAAGCAATGTGGTTGCTTGTTGTTAGGCGCCATCAAGTAGGTCTGACTCATAACAGCCCAATGTACAACAGACGAAATACTCCCTGACGTTATGGCCCCATGCCTGGCACTATGTCAGTGCTTCTCTGCTATTCATAGGATTTCTGATGGCGGATTGTTTGGGAGTGGGCTACAGGGTCCTTCTCCTAAGACTACAGGACCCAATATTCCCAGGTGGCCTCCCATTCAAGTACTAAGCAGACCTGACCCTGTTTAGCTTCTAAAACCTCACAGGATCGGATGCCAGAGTGGCATAGCTGTAGACATGCTAGGCTACTGAATATCAAAAAAGTTGATGTTTACTTATCAAAGAGGCCGTGGAACTTAGAAATGTCTTACACAAGGTCTTCCTCTGCCCCCAGGTAGCAGGGTGCCCTCACATCACGGCCTGTCTCCAGATAGTCCTAGCAGGGAGCTCTTTGTCTTAAAGTGGTTGTCATCTTTGCTGTGGAGCCCAAAGAGGGACATAGACTCCTGAGTTAGATGTGTCAGGCAGATCTCCTCAATAGTTATGCCAGGGAACAAGGCCTCCTTCACCAGAGAGAAACCGTGTTATTAAAGAGATGGGAATGTGGAGTTGGCGCTTGAAGACTCTCATTTTGGAAGTGGTTGAAATGGATCAGAAGGAAATGCACACCATCCTTTGGCAGCTGGTCCAGATGCTCAGAGTTATGAAAGGAGTGAGGTCTGAAGTCCAATACCACTTCCTCAATGTAGACCCAACTTTTATATCTGCAGAAAGGGATAAAGTAGCTAAGGTTCAGGATCAAGTACCAGGAATTATGGGGGAAGCACTGAGGCAAATTCAATCTAGGCAGGTGATTGACCCACAAGTAGCTTTTGCCAGGTTTTCTGAATAGATATTTACATTTAGATTCTCTTGACATTTGCTATAAAACTTGTTTTCTTCATGGAGTCTACAACTTCCTTTAACCCTATGGATAACTTACCAACTTTTAATATTTCAACTTTTAAGGATGAGGCAAGACCCAAACACTAGGACGTCTTAACTATATCAGTTATTTGGTTACAGAAGTATGTTGTTGTTGTTAGGTGCCATCGAGTCGGTATCCAACTCATAGCGACCCTCACAGGGTTTTCAATGGCTGACTGTTTTGGGATTGCCTTGGGAGTGGATTGCCAGGCCCTTCTCCCATTTTTGTGGTGCTGGGAATTGAACTCGGGACCTCAGAGACTGCAGCGCAGCGCTCTACCAACTGAGCTAAATCCCAGCCCTACCGAACTATATTAAATACATTAAATACACAGCAAGGTTATTTGTAGGTTTCACTGCATTTGTCATATTAGTGCTCTTCAAACAGGCAAAGCTGAAAATGATCTGTTCTCCGTACCCATGTTGAAAACAGGCAACATTGCCCAGACCCAGAAACTAAACATTTAAAGCAGAGGAATGGCCAGTATTTGGGGAGCTTAGACTCTTTTGAAAATGAGCTTAGGCTCATATTTCATAATCAATATTTTCTGACATGACCCAAATAATTTGCTTATATTAGCATCAGCTCAGAAATGACAAAGGAGAGATTAAAATGAGTCTTGATTTGTTAGTCCTAAACCGATATTATATAGAAAAAGGCAATTCTCAGAAGAAGAGATGAAGATCATTAAGAAGCATATGAAAAAATCATTTCTTATTGACCACAAAATCAATGGACCTAAATAAAAGAGTAACAAAAAGCTGTTAGTTTACGTCATGGCAGGTTAGGTAAGTCTGGGATGATTCTAAAGTAATTAAGCCTTGCACTGAAGACAAGAATGAATGAATGCAAGTAAGGGCCAACCACTCACTAATACAGAACTCCAGAGGAATTGGGTGAGTGCTGGGGTAGTGAGGCCTATTTACAGCTGAGGTATGAGGGAGCAAAGGCAGGGAGTTCAGGGGAGGCTGGAGGAGGGGCTGGTGAGGCCCTTCCCCCTACTGCTATATTTGGGCAGCACCTAAGGAGTAGATGTGAGCCAGGAGCAAGTTATTGTTGTGAGGTCACTCATAGTGACCCTCAGAGGGTTTGTCACGGCTGCTTTTTTTTTCAGCACTGTTCTGGGAGTGGATGGCCACATCCTTCTCCCATTTTTGTGAGGCTGGGGATGGAACCTGGGTCCTCAGAGAGTAGAGAGCAGCACTCTACAAACATACCTAAACTCACCCTCACAAAAGCCACAGCCCAGTTTGAAATCACCCCGACTCAGTAAAGAATGGAATTCTTCCCAGGTTGCAGTGGCCACCTGTGACTTGCTGCAGTTCATGGAAGAAGATAGCATCCTCCCAGCATCTTTACAAACAATTGTGCCTATGCATCGCCCAACACAAACAAATGAACTGCAGCCCATGAGGAAAGAAATCAGTGCAGAGGCAAACTCACAAAGCCCTGCCTAGCATAGAAACATGCATTCCATGGACCCTTCCTGTGCTGGCTTTACCAGATGCCCACTTAACCTGTTGGTGTGTTTATGTCGGTTGAAGTACAACATGAAATCGGAAATCGTAATAGAGAAATGGAAACTATGAAAGAGGAATACATGGAAAATGTTGAACTGAAAGAAAAATTAGGCAAAATTTAAAATTTAGTGGATTAAGAATAGACTAATCATTGAAGATAAAATTAGTGAACTAGAAGATGCAGTGAGGAAACAAAAAATCCAGAATAAAGAATGAAAAAGGTAAGAGGAGGGGTGATCATACATATGATTATAACAGCTTATATACACGTGCAAAAATGTCATAATGAAACTCATTTTATTGTGCAGTTAATATACACAAATCATGGTGTATAAGCCTCCAAGTCTAATGGCCTCTGGGTTTTCCATGTGTTTCCTGTGATTTTCCTATGTGCGTTCATAATAAACCTTTTCTCCTACTTAAAACAAGCAGAAAGCAAAAACAAAAAGAACAAATTGACAACAGAATTTAAAATTCAGGAGATGAAATAAGAACTAGAGAGAATGCAGTTAGATGGTCTAACATCTGACCATTTGGAATTTAAATAGCAGAGGAAAAAACAAAATGGATCAGAAGCAAAATTTGAAGAGACAATGGCTTAGAATTTCCCAAAATTGATGAAAGACATCAAGAAAATTAAGGAAGCCTTTTGAGCCTGAGAAAAATTAATTAGAAACATAAGGCCCAATGTACAAAAGGTCACCTATGGTTAGTGTCATCACAACTGTGAAATAAAAATAATGTGAAGAAGTTACTTTCAAGAGAACAGAAGAGAAATGTCAGTATCCTTAAAGAACCTTCTCTTTCTACCCAAGTTTCCTTCTATGAGTAAAGCTAAGCCAGATGTTGCCTATTCCTTTTCTAACTTGCTGATTGTGTTGGCGGTTGTAAGAAATCCTCCTGGGACATTTGGAACACATTTGAGGACAGACAGTGGGAGACAGGAAATGCTCCCACAATCTGTCATTGCCACCACTCTGCTAGGTAAGTTTATTCACACTGGCAGGGCCAGGGTTGTCTCTGCTGGAACCCTAGTTGCTTTTTTTCTTCCATTATGGAACCATCTTGCCGCCTGTAGATAGCTTGGGGATGCTTGGAGCTTGATGCCAGTGGTTTTCTTCTCTGGTTGGTAGCATTCATTGGCTGGTTTTAGAGTCCCCATTTTGTCTCCTAATTTTCTCTTAAAATTAGTAGAGAAATATTTCAAAGTTTACTTGGTTTTGTCAAATAAAATGTGATTTATAATTATAGTACCTAACTGGGCCATTGAATCTGGTAACTCAGGACTCTGTTCAGAAGCCCAGTGATACGGATTCTAGGAAAATTCCTGCCACAGGCTGGGTAAGCTGAAGAGGATTTTGTTCTTGGCCATTTTACTTCATGTTGAGATTGATCTGCTGGTCACTTGGCAGTCTCTCCCTGGACATGAAGAAGTTCACAGCACTTCTTGACCACTGGATCTGGTCACTCAAGCCAAATGGAAAAATAAGAAGAAAAGATATAGTCACTGAGAGAAAGCAGCATATGAGCTGGGACTTTGCAATAAGTCAAATGCTCCCATGTTTATTCAAGTTAAATAATGTGTCTGTGCCTCAATTTCCTTGTCTGTAAAATAGGTCTCATAGGGCTCTGGTGAGGATTAAACGAGTTAAGCCAAGCAATTCTAAGACAATCTACTGCCTGTACTAAGTCCATGCTATGAATGGTCATTATCAAAGTAAGCATGTCCGGAGTGGGGAATGGTGGTTCTTTCCTTTTACTATGTTTGCCTATGTAGTAAACCTCATCCCAGACTCCTGAGCATGTGTGCAGACTGTAGACAGCTTTTGAAAAGTGATAGAAGTGAGCTAAGACTTTCTGTCTTTTTTCTAAAATGGGGGAGACTTTGGTGGTATAGTGAAGTGTTTTATTATTCCTGTTGTTGTTGTTGTTGTTGTTAGGTGCCATAGAATCGGGTCCTCATAGGGTTTTCAATGGCTGATTGTTTCAGTATTGCTTCAAATAAGCCTGCATAATCCACTCTGATTTTATCTAAATCATCCCCATTCTTGCCTCACTGTGCATTGTCTGGCAAAGAAATTGGACACTGTACACTAACAATATGGCTTATCTACTGGATTAATAGAAAGTATCACTCAGTGATGGGAGGGCATTGGCTAATGACTCCATGTAAGCACTTTGCACAGTTAATAATGATTAATGAGAACCAAATAGTACAATATATCCCTGTGCTGACATTATGATAGGAAAAGTCATTGTCCTGGACAGCCCTCTTGTAAGAACTTGGAAGCGGCACCAGTGAAAAGTCTATGGGTCAGGACAGGAATGTGGAGGAGTGAAAGCCTTGGTTGTGGAGCCAAACTTCTGAGGGTCTTATATCAAATTTATCATTTACTAATGCCGTGACCTTGGGCAAGTTACTTACTCTCCCTGGCTCTCAAGTTCTTCACGAATAAAATATGGTTCATAATTAGAGTCCCTAACTCATCTGGCCATATATTTGCTGGCTGATAATGTTTCTCTGAAGCGTGTATCAGCCAGGGTCCTGCAGGGGACACATAGCACATTCCAAAGGGGTAACTGGAGTAAGTTCCTAGAGGGAATATTCGAATTGGTGTGGACAAAGTCAAGGGAGCCATTAAGAAGTAGTGCAGCGCCTGAGAACTTGCTTCTATGGGGCCATTTCCACTTCCCGGGTGGAAGGGCTGAAGAAGGACCTGTTATTATCAGACCCAGAGAGAGCAGGGGGCTTGGGAGACAGCCAATGGACAGGAGGCCATCCCAGAGGAGCAGAGGTGCTGGAGAGAGTGCACAGCAAGGACACAGAGAGAGGAGGTAATGCTCTGACCTCTCTGTGCTCTGGTCCTTCCCCGTTCTGCCTGGGCCTCCGCTGGCTCAAGCTTATCAAAGATCAGAGGGAAAGGGATCCCAAGGGATGTAGGACAAGGAGGTCATGGTGCTGAGCACAGAGCAGGGGCAGGGGCAGGGTGGAAAGTGGGTCTGGAGGGGAGGATAAGAGCTATCTGATACACAGGACAATTGGCTTGCTTTCAGCTAAATGGTCCCACAATCAGTTCAAAGAAAGGGAGAGAACTTTGCCAATCTGGTGGCATATCTCTTTTCTAAAAAGTGCTTAATGGACAGAAATAATACGCACCCTGTTTTACACTGGGGCAGGTTCCTACCACTCGGCTAACGTCAGAAAATGGTGATAATTCTATGGAGACCTATCCACGTGAGAACAGGACCTGCTGCCAGCATTTCCATAACATTTGTAATTCATAAATTGCTACTGTATATTAAACTATAATTGAACCTCCTAACAATATGTTTTTGTTAGATATTTAGAAGCATTTGTATGTGGAGAAATTGAAACCTGGTGCTGTTACTTGGCTAGGGTCAAGACTACTGTGCAATTAAAAAATTGGGTAGAATTCCTGTAAAATACATTTAACCATTTTAAAGTGAACAATCTGGTGGCATTAAACACATTCCCAACGCTATGCAGCCACCCTTTCTATTTGAAACATTTCTATCTTCCCCACAGCAAACACTGTAACCATTAAGTGTTCATTCCTCACTCAACCCTGGGCTCCTGTAACTGCCTATGTGCCCTCTGTGTGGATTTATCCATTCTAAACAGTATCCCCCACACATCTGTCAGTTTGCTGCACTGTGGGGGCTTGTGTGTTGCAATGAGGCTGAGAGCTCTGCCACTGTAACCTCGGACATGAGCAAGGTTACCCATGGTAGACAGGCTTTCAGATGAGCTTCCAGACTAAGACAGATTAGGGAGTAGGACCTGGCGAGCCACTCCCAAAACAACTAGCCATTGAAAACCCTATGGATAGCAAAGAGACACTGCCAGAAATAGTGCCGGAAAATGAGGCCTCCAGGTTGGAAGGCACTCAAAAGACTACTGGGGAAGAGTTGCCTCCTCCAAGTAGAGTCTACCATGATGACAGAAATGGAGTAAAACCCCAGGGTGCTCAACTTGTTGATGTGGCACGACTCAAAATGAGGAGAAACAACTAAACATTCATTAATAACTGGAACATGGAACGTATGTAGTATGAATCTAGGCAAATTAGAAATTGTTAAAAGAGAAATGGATCGCATAAACATTGACATTCTAGGCATCAGTGAGCTAAAGTGGACAAGCAAAGGCCATTTTGAGTCAGACAGTCATATGGTCTACTATGCTGGGAATGATAAACTAAAGATAAATGGGGTTGCATTCATCATCAAAAAAGACATTTCAAGATCTGTCATGAAATACAATGTTGTCAGTGATAGAATAATATCCATACACCTACAAGGAAGGCCAATTAATATGATTATTATTCAAATTTATGCACCCACCACTAAGGCCACAAATGAAGAAAGGGAAGACTTTTATCAGCTTCTGCAATCTGAAATAGATCAAACATGCAATCAAGACATACTGATAATCACTGGTGACTGGAATGCAAAGGTTGGAAACAAAGAAGAAGGCTCAGTAGTTGGAAAATATGGTCTTGGTGACAGAAACGAAG
>VMDO01005781.1:0-107668 GCA_007922755.1 Pedetes capensis | reverse complement strand
CCCTTCCTATCTAAGTTTCCCATCCAAGTCTTCTCTATCTTTTACTATATAGTATTTTTCTATATGTCCTTGGGTTCCATTTCTGTTTAAGATAGAAACTTTTCCTGTAGTGGTCTTTGTTTCTATCTTGTTAGAACAATTACATGTGATTTTTAGTCCATTTGTATTGACCTCATTCTTATCTTCCCTCCCCCCCTAATTTTAGCTGAAATATTATGCTATAAAAGAAGGACAAGGGATTTTGAGGAGCACTAGATTAAGGAAGGATTTAGTTCGAACGGAAAAGCATGAAAACAGGAGGGCATATGCAAAACAGTCAATGGCAAAGACTTGGTTTCTGCACACTTTAATGAGAGGAGAGGAAAACATCTGCTTTAATATTTGTGTAATCACGAAAGCAGGCCCATGTTTTAATATTGCATGACATAGTACATGTGAAAGTCCTTTGCATGTTGCAATATGCTGTGAAAATGAACTGTATTATTATTAAATATTATTTAATTAAATTCAAAATATCTTCTTTTAAAATTATCTTAACCAAGTCTATGTGCCCCTACATGTCGTTTTCAAATGCAAAGCAAAGGAACTTGAGAGCACCAGCCTGGCTGTCTCTGAATGCCCCCAGGGCGGGCAATAATATGACTCTGTACTCATCATTTTCTTCATTAAAAAAAGAGCTGGAGGTTGAAATAGAGCCAGACTCCTGGGCTTCCTACCAAGAGAAAGCACAAAGGCAAAATCTTCATAGGCCCACAAGTCCACACATGCCTTTCATTGTTTACCAGAAGTCACACCACAGGGTGTTCAGATAGAGAGGCCCCAGGCCTCCAGAAAGTTCTAGAAAGTGTAGTGTCCTGAAGTGGGGCACTGGGGGACTGAGCAGCATGGAGAGAAGGAAGAACATATATATCAGGCAACTGAAAACAAATCAAAGTTATTAAGAGATAAAACAAGCGGAGGAATGTAGATCTCCTTTGGGCCTCTAATTATGCAGGTTTATGGGTGGGAATGGCAACCACATTGGAAGAAAATGAGAGTTACCTTACCAAGAGATGAGTCTTCCCTGGATGGGGCAGAATGATGAAGTGCCTACAAAATAAGTAAGGAATGTGGTAATTATGGACAGATGAACTGGAGTAATATCTTTAAGGAGTTTCAAACCTATCTTCTGTAGATACGTATCTCTCTAACCTGTAGACCAGTTTGGCCACTTTTCTACACTATGTAGACAGCTATACTTAAATTTAGGTTAATTATTACTACCTTTTTCATGTATTCAGGGATCTTCATGGAATCTGTCTGAAAGTTTTTAAGGAAGAATTAGCAAGTGTGTCACCCAGGAATATGAAATGTAATTATTTCATTTATATGATTCACACTGCTTTCCTCTATTGCAAAAAAAAAATAAGAAATGAGATGGTTAAAATATGTGACTCATGAAACAGATCCTTCTCCTCCTCTAAGTGAAATGTTAATATTAGAGACATTCAAATAAAGTACCTAAGTTTTAAAATAAGCATTTCAGAAATAAGTTGCCTCAATTCAATTGCAGCTCATTCACTTATGTTCTCATCTCTCTCTCCCTTTCCTTCCCCCACCACCTGGTTCAATTAGTGTTCCAGGAACATCTACATTTTTTCTTTAGAAAGGAATGTAAGTGTGCTGCCAGGAATAACACTCAAGATATGAAGAGCCCTGATGCCCTGGCTCCTATATAATGGGACGTTTTAATCCCCAGCAAAGCCACTGCTCTCTGAAGAAACAGCAGCGTAGATGTCTCTGAGCCTTGTAATTCAGTATCTTCTCCACCTAGGTTTAAATCCAAGTCCAACTTTTCCTTGGCTCTCCATATGGTCCCATCCCTCTCCCCGTTGCTACCTTGCCATTACTTCCTCAGTGTCTGTGCCAGTGGCCATCAGGAGCTACTGTCCCTGTTTCTGACTTTAGGGCCCCCTTCTCAGGTCTTTCCCACCTTTTTCTGCCTCCTAACAGTGACAGCCCAGTCTGCCAAGGTTTAGCAGGACTCTGCCCTGGCAATTCTAGCAGTAATTAATGCATCAGGTTGTAACACCTATCCTTTTGTGGAGGGCAAGATTTTTTAAGCTACTTCACAGTTATCTTGCCATGGATTTCTGGTATAGCAGGAATATAAGGATACAGAGGGAAGAATTGTGCCTCTACCCAAACAGAGGGAACATGTGATGGGGCAATCAAAGGATGCTCCAGAAAAAGAAAAGGAAAGGGTTCCTTTAGCTTCAGATTTCTTTAGTGTACTATAGCAAGAGAAGACAGTCCTTTCACAGTTAAAGAAGAATTTAACCAGAGGCATTGAGAACTTGTAACTCTACCAATTCATACATTTGTTGAAGTAATAGTTGAATGAAATGAGTAGCATTGGGCTTTGGTTTAAATATCAAGGTATGTAAAAGAGAGTCAAAATAATCTTATGCATGCATCAGGAGAAGAGTCAGGGTGCTTCTCTGGATGGATAGAAAATTATCCACAGCTCTCAGTCTTGAGGAGCAGTTCAGACGAAAACAAAGTTGAGAAGGTGAAAGGCAGCTCTCTAGGGGCAGAGCTGCAGCCCCAGATCACTGAGCCCACATGGACATTTGCCGACACTCACTGGAGAAAGGACAGGGCATAGAGACCCCAAAAAATGGGGCCACAGGTTTGAGGGGCAGGGAAACAGGGAATTATGATAAATTAGACACTAGAACAGAAGCCACAGCAACCTCAGAAGAGAGAACCAGAAAATAATCAAAACTGAACAGTTCTGCTCTGTGGTACGAAGAAAAAGGCCATCACCTCTGAGGCAAAGGGCCATGTCCTTGACCAAGGGCTTAGAGGACAGCTTTGCTGTGAATAGCCAGGGCAGATGGGGAATCTCCCAAGGCCAGCAGCAGAGCACCAGGAATACCTACCCACAGGTTCAGCTGAATAACCACAGATGTCATTTGCTATTTATAGTGCCATTGGGTGTGGTTCTGTTTCCTCATCTATAAAACGGGAATAATAATAACACTAACTCATTTAAGGTTTGTGTGAGCCTTAAAGGGTTTTGTGCCTGTAAAACAGTGCCTGGCACATAGTAAGTACTCCATAAACATAAGCATTATAACAATTAGTATGACCAACATTCCAAGCTGGATCATCTGACATATAACATCGTATTTATGCAAGTGACTCTGTGGGTCCTCACTCCAACATAGGATCTAGTGGAAATGTGAGCAGAAATTCATCATTCTATAAAATGGCACTGTAGGAGAACAGAGTCATGTCCGTGTGATTTAAACAGGGCAAGTATAGGAAAAATGCTGTTTGAATCTTAAATTATTCCTTGATTGGCCTTCTGTAATACTGGAATTTGGACATACTATCATTTCTGATGTGTTTTTTCCATATCTTTTTATGACCATATATTAATTATACAAACCCCTACATTTCTGTCAGTTTGCTGTACCGTGGGGGCTTGTGTGTTGGTATGATGCTGAAAAATATGCTACTGGTATTACAGATACCAGCAGGGTCACACCAAAAGAAGATGGAAAGAATACATAGGGTCATGATACCAAAAGGAATTAGCGTATGACAAATCATTTCAAGAGGTTGCATATGATCAGGAACCAATGGTACTGAAGGACAAAGTGGAAGCTGCCTTGAAGGAATTGGTGAAACACAAAGCTCCAGGATTTGATGGAATACCAATAGAGATGTTTCAGCAAACAGACACAACACTGGAGGTGCTCACTTGTTTATGTCAAGAGATTTTGAAAACAACTACCTCGCCAACTGACTGAAAGAAATCTGTATTTGTGCCTATTCTCAAGAAAGGAGATCCAACCAAATATGAAAACAACAAATGATTTCATTAATATCTCACTTGAGTAAAATTTTGCTAACAATCATTCAAAAGCAACTGCAGCAATATATAGACAGGGAACTGCTGGAGTATCAAGCCAGATTCAAAAGAGGATGTGGAACTAGGGACATCATTGCTGACATCAGATGGATATGAAGGGAACGCAGAGAATACCAGAAAGATGTCTATCGAGGTTTTATTAACTATGCAAAGGCATTTGACTGTGTGGACCACTACAAATTATGGATAATGTTGTAAAGAATGGGAATACCAGAACACTTAATTGTACTCATGAGGAATCTGTACATAGAAAAGGTGGTAGTCATTTGAACAGAATAAGGAAACACTACCTAGTTTAAAGTCAAGAAAGCTGTGCATCAGAGCTGTATCCTTTCACTGTACTTCTTTAATCTCTATGCTGAGCAAATAACCCAAGAACCTGGACCTTCTGAAGAACATGGCATCATCATTGGTGGAAGACTTATTAATATCCTCCATTATACAGATGACATAAATTTGTTTGCTGAAAGTTTAGAAGATTTGAAACATTTACTGCAGAAGATCCAAAAACACAGCCTTCAGTATAGATTGTGCCTCAACATCAATAAAACTAAAATCCTTACAATGGGGAGTGTAAGTAACTTCATGATAATGGAGAAAAGATTGAGGTTGTCCAAGATTTTTCTTAACTTGGTTCTATAATCAACAACCATGGAAGCAGCAGTCAAGAAATCAAAAGACACATTGCATTGGGAAAAGTTGTTGCAAAAGACCTTTTTAAAGTGTTGAAAAGTAAAAATATCACATTGAAAACAAAGATGTGCCTGACTTATGCTGTAGTATTTTCAGTCACATTATATGGTTGTGAAATCTGGACAGTGAATAAGGGAGACAGGAAAAGAACTGATGCTTTTGAATTACGGTGCTGGAGATGAATATTGAATATACCATGGATTGTCAAAAGAACCAACAGATCTGTCCTAAAAGAAGTGCAACCAGAGTGCTCCTTGGAAGCAAGGATGGCTAGACGGTGTCTTACATATTTCAGACATGTAGTCAGGAGAGACCAATCCCTAGACATTATGTTTAGAAGAGTGGCAGGTCAACTAAAAGAAGGAAAACCCTCTACCAGATGGATTGACATAGTCAATCCAGTCTACAACAGCAGGGTTAAACATAAGTAAAATCATGTGCCTGGTACAGAATTGGAGAATGTTTCATTCTGTTGTATACAAAGTCATTATGAGTCAAACCTAAGTTGACAGTACCTCACAAAAAACGATTATGTTAAAAAATGGGTTTCACTGCCACATTTTCACATGTGCAAAATGTACTTTGATCATATTCACCTCTCCATTATTCTCTTTTCCCCCACCTCCCCAGGACCCCATCTTCCTCCCCAGTAATCTCCCTTCAATTTTATATGTTTTTTTTAAACTATCATACCACAGGAACACCTGCACTTCCATATTTAATGCAGCACTCCTCACAACAGGAAGGGTAGGGTATCAACCAAGATGTTCTTCAACAGATGAATGGATAGGAAAATTATGGTATATATACACAATGGAATACTACACAGCAATAAAGAAGAATGGAATTATGTCATTTGCAGCAGAATGGATGGAACTAGAGAACATCATCTTAAGTGAATGAACCCAGGTCCAAAAAGAGAAATACCATATGTTCTCATTCATAGGTGGGAGGTAAACTTAAAGGGAAAAAAGAAACTATACGTATGTAGATATATAAAAGTGATAAACCATACTTATCTATGAAGGGAAAACATAAGGAAAGCTAAAAGAAGGGGGAGGGGATCACTGGCAGGAGCAGAGTTTGAGAAAGGGGGGAAGGGGAGGGGAAATAAAGTAGAGGACCAAAGGGGGAGAAGATTACCTCAAAATACATGATGCAACTTTATGAATATATGGGAATTATGGTTCTATAAAATATGTAAGGGGATGAATGTCTAAGAAAAAGTGATGTAATAGTTGCATAATGGGTACAGCAAAAATCTCATTATTCTGTACCCCACCAACATTTATTTAAAAAGAAAACTAGATCCTGCATATAAGAGGAAACGTGCATATTTGTCTTTCTGAATCAGACTTATTTGCTTAACATGATGATCTCCAGTTCCATACATTTTCCTACAAATGCATGATTTCATTCTTCTCAATGGCTGAATAACACTCTATTGTGTGTGGAAAAGTCTCCAGCATCCCAACCCATGGGGAAGAAATGCACATGCCTCTGCTCAAACAGAGGGAATAGTGACCGGGGAAATTTCTTTATCCATTCATCCACTGATGGGCACCTAGGCTTATTCCATAACTTGGCTATTGCAATAATGCTGAAATAAACATGGATATGCAGGTACCTCTACTGTATGCTGCCTTTGGTCCCTTTGGGCATATACCCAAGAGTGATATAACAGGATCAGATGGTAGTTCTATTTTTCATTTTTTGAAGAGCATCCACACTGATTTCCATAGTGGCTGCACTAAACTACATTCCCACTAACAATGTATAAGTCCACCCCTCATCCTTGACAGCATTTGTTGTTTGATTTCTTGATGACAGTCATTCTGACTGGGGTGAGATCAAATCTCAATGTAGTCTTGATTTGAATGTCTCTGACAGCTAAATGTTGGATTTTTTTTTTTCAGTACTGGGGGTTGAACCCAGGGTCTCACGCCTGTATGCTCTGCAAGTGCTGGACCACTGAGCTGCACCCCCAGCCCATTTTTTTACTTTTTGAGACAGGGTCTCGCTAAGTTACACAGACTGCCCTCTGGTCTCGAACTTGCGATCGTCCTGCCTCCACCTCCCGAGCCCGCTGGGATTACAGGTGTGAGCCGCCGCACCCAGCTTAATGTTGAATATTTTTGTGTATACTTGTTGGCCATTTGTACTTCTTTTGAGAACTCACTGTTCAGTTCATTTATCCATTCATTGATTGGATTATTCATTATTTTGATGTTTAATTTTCTTAGCTCTTTATATACTCTGGATATTAATCCCCTGCCAGATGAATAGGTAGCTAGCAAAGATTTTCTCCCCCTCTGAAGGCTGTATTTCACTGTTGATTGTTTCTTTTGCTGTGAGAAAAGTTTTTAAATTTGAATTAACATCATTTGTCAATTCTGCTATTATTTCCAGAGTTCCTGGAGTCCTACTCAGAAAGTTCTTGCCTATGCCTATATCTTGAAGTGTTTTCCCTATGTTTTCCTCTAGTAATTTCAAAGTTTCAAGTCTTACGTTACAATCTTCGATCCATTTTGAATTGATTTTTATATAGGGTAAGAGACAGGGATCTAATTTCATTCTTCTATGTGTGGATATCCAGTTTTCCCAGAACCACTTGTTAGAACAGCCATCTTTTCTCCAGCACATGTTTTTGGCATATTTGTCAAGAATCAAATTCATGCTGTTTAAATTCTGAATAGATTCCTAAAGTGTTCAAAGTTAAGAATGTGCTGCGTGTCAATTAAGCAGTGTAGAAGGGACAATTTAAGGAGTGGAAAGAAGGAGGGAGGGCTCTAGGAGAGGGAAGCGAAGATTGGGATGGGGAGGAGGGTGAATGAGGAGGATGAAGGGAAAGAGGTCAATCTCAATGTAAACAGCACAACTTCATGAGTATGTTGGAAAAATAGGGGAAGATAACCCAAATAAGTATCAGAGTTTAACTACAAACTAGCTTCAAGTCTCCATAAACTTTGTGGGTTGATGAAAGTGTTTCTAGAAGTGATGTAAAGGATGCATAATGGAAAAAAAGCCATTGCGTATACTCAGGACCCCATTATCATTTACTAATAAAGGGAAAAAAATACTGTGTTGCATGTAACTTTAGCTGGAGAGAAAAAGTCAAGGGGCTTCAACTCAGGTCTATGTAAGGGCAGAGTCCGCTGGGTTCTGAGGGCCAGGTACAGGGTTTTCAGGAAGCCTCCCAGTGGCTAAAGTCCAGGCAAAGGTCAAAGCCAAATCTGAGGGTTTGAGCACAAGATGTATTAAACTAAATGTATTAGTCAGGGCTGTCCAGAGAAACAGAACTGACAGGAAGGAGCCCATGAGCTCCTTCATAAAAATAATCTGAAATAAGAAAGACTTTGGGCCATCTATCTTGTTCCTTAGAAGTTAGCTCACAGGATTGTGCAGCTTGGCAAATCCAAAATCTTCAAGGAAGAGTTGATATAGTTCAAGTCCAAAGTTATCTGCTGGAAGAATTCTGTCTATTCAGGGGGAAGTGGGGGAGACAATTTTTCTACTCAGACCATCAACTGATTGGACATGATGGAGGGTAATCTGCTTTAGTCAAACTCTGTTGACTTAGGTGTTAATCTCATCCTTTAAAGAATACCTTCACAGAAATATCTAGAATGTTTGATTAAATATATGGTGTCATGGCCTAGCCAAGTTGACATGTAAAATCGACCATCACAGCCTACCACAATTAACAGGCAGCCCTCTGAATCTCCACACGCAGACTTGAGTCTCTGCAAATGATTTCTAGCCAAAGAGCTGAGGATCTCCTGTCTCTGTACTATTGACAGGGCAGAACCATCCTACAGAAACAGAGTTTCCTAAACCAGACATGCATTTCACAGTACCGGCTCTAATGTTTCAGCTCAAGACCTAACACTAAAAAAGAGGTTAGAGAAAAATGTCAGCTTAGCATGGAGACAAAAGAAATTTTTCATTTTATCAGAACTGTTGAATAGATGTTATTCTTTAATATTTTAACATATTTTTAGTATTATAAATATTTTTAGTGAGCACAGAGATAGGCAAAGTGTAGAGTAAAATACCTTTCATGTATTCAATTGCTGAGTGAACAGAATAGAAGTGATTTTGGGAAAGTTCTCTCATTGCTCTGTATCTTAACAAATAGGTAATTTACTGATAAAAGGCCTATCTAGGAGTTGCCAAAATATTCAGTTTCTTTAATAGAGGAGAAGTCACTCTGAGGAAAATCATGGTTTTATTCAAAATATGAAATATTAATGCATTTGTGCAGGCCTTTCGTTCTCATTGCAGCAATGAAGGTCGTATGCCTGAGGGATTGTCACTTAAGCCCTAAAGAGAGCTTATATAGACTTGTGGTCTGACATCCCGACAACCAAGGTCAAAGTTTCCTCATGAAGATAAAACCTTTCTAATCTTCAGAGTAGGTACTGTCCCAATGCCTTGCCATACATTCTTAAGAGGCTGAAGTATATTCCTCTTCATTCTTTATGAAATAACCAGAAAGAAGGGGACAAGCTGATAAGGAACTGCTTTTGGCCCTGGGTGGCAGGAAGGCAGAAAGGATAATGCTCCAAGTCATGATGTCGAGTCCAAGGATGCTAAAAGCAGCAGTGAGGGAGACACAGCTTCCACTCCTGGGTGACTGACTCACTTTGCAGGAAGCCGCCATCTTTTACTGTTCAGCAAGACATTTCTAACAAGCTGAACAGAGGATGGGACAGAGCAGTGATGCCTACAGCTAAACCTGGCTATCTGAACATATCACTGAGAAAAGAATTCAGACTCCAGAAGGAGCCAAAAAAACACTATCTGTACCAGCCACAATATTGGATTTTCTTTACATAATTTATTAGAGGTGTTCGTTCCAACTTGTGAGTTATTTTGATGGTAGTATGTATCCTCATACCCATAAACGTTGGAGCACCTCATACTTACCCTATGTAACAGGATCTTAGGAGAAAAATCTCAGACAGTAGTCATTCATAAAGTATGTTCCTGGAAACATTAAGTTATCAAGAATCAGAGTGACCTCAAGAGAAAAAGGATTCTAAGATTAATTTGAGAAGCACATGATTAAACAAAGTTCAGTAAGTCTTTATTGCAGGACTTCTCAGAGCCCAATTATGTGTGTTTTGTGTATATGCTGTGGGTTTTATATGCATCGTGTGTATGTTGTGTGTGAGTCTGTTATGTGGCTGTGCCAATGTCATATGTGTGTTGTACTGCAGAACTGGTGCTTTGCAAGGATATGTAGAGTATAAATTGAAAACTTTATTTAACTTTTCAGATGTATTTCTTAAACTACATTTTTGTTTTCTGCACTTTAAAAATACTCAATGCACTTTTAGACAGATGAAACAATTCCTTATAGCTTTTTTCCTTAGAATTTTAGCAAAGCTTGCATAAAGGAAACTTCTATTAAGTAAATACAATTTCCTATCAAGTTAGTCATCAACTTGAAAAGTGTTTAGTTAGAAATTGAACATACTAGGCCTCAATAAAATACAACAAAATGTTAGATTCCTCGACAATATTCAAGACAAAATAAAGCACTAATGAAAGAGCAGTAATCATACTTAAAATATTAGTGCTATACACAAAATAAATTGCAAAATAAAATATTTCAATATGCAGATGGAATATATATTGAGTTTTCTTTGTTTAATGTACCATAATTCAAATGTTGACATTACACAGTCCTAAAACTTTAAGGATTCTCACATTAATGTCTAGACTTTAAGTTTATAAATAATGTTAAAACTTAATCCAGTATCTTGCTTTTCCTCTCTTGGCACTTTTGTGTGTGTGTGTGTGTGTGTGTGGTACTGGAGGTTGAACCCAGGGCCTCATGCTTGCATGCTTTGCAAGTGCTGGACCACTGAGCTGCACCCTCAGCCCATTTTTTTTTTTTAAGTTTTTTGAGACAGGGTCT
The DNA here is from genome assembly GCA_007922755.1 of Pedetes capensis. Classification (NCBI taxonomy): domain Eukaryota; kingdom Metazoa; phylum Chordata; class Mammalia; order Rodentia; family Pedetidae; genus Pedetes; species Pedetes capensis. The sequence continues at coordinate 97,127 of VMDO01005781.1, read as the reverse complement.
CTCTAAGTTTTGCAGACTGCCTCTGGTCTCGAACTTGCAATCCTCCCGTCTCCACCTCCTGAGCCACTGGGATTACAGGCGTGTGCCACCGCGCCCAGCTTTCTTGACACTTCTTTATTTCATTTGAACATATAATTTTCTTTCCAGCCATTCTCACCCTTCCAGAAATAACTGAGCAAGTAGTGACATATAGAGCCAAACTATGATTGCCTTACTTACTACAGAATCACCCATGTCATCAGGAACTATAACATATACCTGTAATTCCAGTGACTCAGAAAGCTGAGGCAGGAAGATCACAAGTTTGTGGCCAGAAACAGCCTGTGCAACTTAGTGAGACATTGTCTCAAAAATAAAAAATGAAAATGGGGCTGAAAGTGTGGCTCAGTGGTAGAGCTCTTGCCTAGCATGCATGAGACTCTAGGTTTAACCCCAATACTGCCAAAAGGAAAAAAGAGTCACCCAAGTCAGCCAACTAATGTTGTGACTCCAAATGTGGCAGTCCAACCAGGTTCAGTAATTCAAATAATTAAAATTATATTTTAAAAGCTAATATAAATTAAATTAATTCAAAACCAAATGTCTTTACTTTTTAGCCAAATTTCATTAATTATAATTATTCTGACTATCCCAAGCTGATAGAAACTTTATGTATCTGAACTAGAAATAGATGAGAAAATAAATTATACTTCATAAATCCAGTTAATACAATAGCCAATGTTTTTCAAAACATGATGGTATATGGAGAAAAAATAATATAAACATTTAGAATTATGGAATGAAATATATTCCACCTCTGGTAGCAATGAAAACCATTTACTGCCGGGTGTGGTGGCACACACCTGTAATCCCAGTGGCTGGTGAAGTTCAAGACCAGAGGCAGTCTGCATAACTTAGTGAGACCCTGTCTCAAAAAAAAAAAGTAAAAAATTGGCTGAGGGTGCAGCTCAGTGGTCCAGTACTTGCAGAGCATGCAAGTGTGAGGCCCTGGGTTCAACCCCCAGTACCACAAAAAAAATAATAAATATAAACATTTACTGATAATTTACTATGGGTCCCATGCTAAGTGACTTACATATATTATTTTGTTCACTCCTCCTTACTCTGAAATAGGTACTATTTTTATTCCTGTTTTATAGTTAAGATAATAGGCTAAGAGATGTTAAGTAGTTTGTCACAGTTAAACAGCTTAGAAGTTCCAGAGCTGAGACTTAAACCCACTATCTTATATTCTACCCTGGTAGGGAAACTATATTAAATTTCTCTTCTATGTAACAAATTAACCACCATCTTAATGGCTAAAAAAACACATCAATTTATCATTGCACAGTTTGTGGGGTCAGGACTCAATGGCTTAACTGGATCGGTGTTCCGGGTCTGCCAAGGACACAGTGAAGAGGAAGACAGTGGAGAGGCTGATACAGCTGTGTTCATTTCTACATTACCTCACAGACCTATGTACACAGTTTTAGCAGAATCTCTACAGCTATAGGTCCCTGTTTTCTTGGTCTCAGTCAGGGGCCACTCAGACTCTAGGTTGCCTACAGCTCCTTACCATGTGGTACTTACTATTTCAGGCCAGAAGGAGAAATTTTTTCCTCCAGGCTGATACCATGAAATCTTATAAAACAATGCAGTGACCATGGGGTAACTATTTGCAAAAAGCAACTCACAGGCTGAAAAGGAGATTTATACAAGGGTGTAAGTCATTGTAGTTCATCTTAAAATTGTGACTTCTACAGGTACTAATGTCCTGTTTCTGTTTATTTAATTGATGACAATTATCTGGTGCACAAGGCTCAGCACCTCAGTTGCTTTGTTGCTAGGTGCTATAGAGTCAGGGTCTGACTCATAGCAACTCTCACAGGGTTTTCAACAGCTGATTGTTTCAGGATTGCTTCGGGAGTAGATTGCCACATCCTTCTCCCATTTTATCAGTGCTGGGGATCAAACCCAGATCCTCAGAGAGTGCAGAGCAGTGCTCTACCAACTGAGTTAAACCCCAGCCCCCATAGCTCAGAGGAACACCAAAACATTCAAAGTGGGCATAACCTGTATATCTGGCAACAACAGAAATTAAATGATAGGTTCAGGTAGATAACATGGTTCCCTAAATTCTGTAGCCCTAAGATTTTTGTGCCTACAGTAAATCTGTGATTTCACTGGTAAGTAATTTGAGGTCCTTATTAGATGAATTTTTTGAAAATGAGGAGTATAATTTGGCACTGGATACTTTATAAATGAGCAATCTTGCAGAGGCCAGTTTACCTATCAGTTAACTTGGTTAAAATGAGTAAGGACTATTTAAGCACTGAAAGTTTCTAACTAGTAGTGGAAGAAATCCATACTGAGTACCATTTTACAATTGATCACCATTTTATATTTTATATTGCTCACAGGCATAACCACTGATGGGATTATCAAGGGCACAGCTCTTCTGTAACATAGTATCATATTGGCTCTGCTAAGCAAGTCCTTCAGAGGAGGATATGTGCACAAATTATTAGAAAATGTAAAACTGCATGGCAAAGCCCATGGGAAGGCTCAGAAGAAGGAAATATTATCCATCAGCAGCACAGGTACTCAGGCTAATGGACTAGCTGACTGCAAAGCACAAGCAGGTTCTTAAACAAACATTGATGTTTGCTCACAAATGCTCCAGCCTTACATGGAGAGGTTGGCTTCTCTTCAATCATCTTCTAGTTATACATTCTCCTACATAGAGGCTCTTATTGGGTCAGTTAGTACTGCATGATACAGAGAGATTCCAAGGGCACAATTTCTCCCAACCTCCCAAAGTGATTGGTTCCCTCACACCCAGCCACCACAGCCAGCTTTCAGTGTCTGGGGCTGGTCCAGAGCCTGCAGGTGATCTCCAGTTAACAGGAGCTCTACTCCATAAGAAAGCATAAGTATTAACTAATTATGATTACAACAACATTGGCAGGAAGTTTGAGGGCCACTCTTCTTAACTGGCAATGTGTAAGTGGAAGGACTTTAAAAACGTGCTGATGTCCTCTTCAGTCCATGACTCAAATGAAGGAAGTATACATCAAACATCATACAAATACTTAATCTGGGGCTGAGAATGTAGCCCAGGGGGAGGACACATGCTTAGTGCTTAGACTATGTGAGATCCTGATTTCAATCTCTAGCACCAAATATACATCCAAATACACACACACACACACACTCTCTCTCTCTCTCTCTCTCTCTCTCTCTCTCTCTTTTGGACAAACTGAAAGTCTTTGACTCTTGAGAATTTACACTAAAAAAGAAGTGTCAATATGAGAGAAAAAAATCTCTTTGAAGATATATGTTACAGCATTATTTATAATAACCCCAAATCAGAAACAATCTAAGTGCCTAAAAATAGGGGATCAGTAAAGTAAGTTAATATTTTCTAACATTAGCCATTAACTATAACTATAAACTTATACAAAAACTTGATAAAAAGGTAAATCAACACTTAAATGGGAATGAAACTTATATGATTTTGTATACCCATCAAGGAGAAGGAGAGGGAAGGGAGGGAAGTAGGGAGGGAGGGATGGGGAAAGAGGGAATGAACTATAACAGAGAATTGAGAACCAATGACACAGGGAAGATGCAGCCATGGGAGTATGTGGCATGAGAAGAGGAGAGAACCAAGAACAGACTCTTGATAAATATGATTAATTAAGAGATAAATTAATAAGAGAAATTATTTAAGAGATAAATTAATTAAGAGATAAATTTCTGTTGTTATTTTGTTAGGGCAGCCTGGGCTAATGATAGTTTCCTCCTGAAGTGACCGTGACCATCACCATCACCATCACCAGCAACACCTTGAAGCAAAGTGCCTGTGATGAGCTACAGGATACCTGGGCCCACAGTCATGACAAAGAAAGGAACTTAACTACACAGCAGACAGTTAGACCTATAAGGGTAATGAGCCTATTAACATTCCCTTGTGGAGGGGGGTAAGGGTCACAAGACCCTCCCAAGATCCTCACGAGTTACCATCCACCACTATATAAAAGGTAAACAATTGACTTCTCAGAGGTACAGCTGCTCTTGAGTTGCCCATGCTACTGTAGCTAAACCCAAGAAACTCACTAATTTGCCAAGCTGGACTTGCCAAAAACTTTCTTTGACCTGTCAGCTCTCTTCCTATTTGGGGTGACATAACAACAGCCAGGAAAGTCAAACAACATATGGACTAATCTGAAATTTCATGTATTAGTGTCTTACCTCCCCAATATGATGGACTGGATGCTGAAACTTTAGGAGGTAATTAAGTTTAAATGAGGTCACCACAATGGTTTCCTCCTGACGGCATTAGTACCCTTATAAAAGACACAACATAATTTGTACCCATGCTCACTCTTTCTTTCCCCCTCCTCCTCCTCCTCCTCCTCCTCCTCACTAAGTTCAATCTCCAGCAACAAATGTATGTCCAAATATACATACATACACCCCCCACACACACACACTCTCTCACTCTTTTGGACATACTGAAAGTCTTTGACTCTTGAGAATTTACACTAAAAAAGAAACGTCAATGAGAGAAAAAAAGCTGTTTAAAGATATATGTTACAGCATTATTTATAACCCCAAATCAGAAACAACCTCTCTCCCCCCACACACACCCCAACCCCTCTCTCTCCATCTCTCTGACCCCCATCTGTCACAAGGCAAGAAGAAACCCCTCACCAGAAACCGATCTTGCTGGCTCCCTGATCTTGTACTTCCAGCCTCCAGAACTGTGAGAAATAAATTTCTATTGATTAAGCCACCCAGGCCATATTATTTTGTTATGGCAGCATGAGCTAACTAAATGTTGAAAAATGGAGGATTCCTTAGAGAAAAGAAGGGAAAAAAATGTACTGAGACTTGGAACTAAAATTCCACCTAATGATAAACACAATGAGAGAAGGAGATAGACAGACACAGAATGAGAGAATGAACAATGGGAAACTTCAGGAAAATTAAGGATTATTTGGAAGAGATGTCCTATAAACTAAAGGGGAAGGAAAATACTTCAAAAAGACAAGGATAATCAAAATATCACAGTTGTTGAACTCACAGAAGCAGAGAATGGAATGGTAGTTGCCAGGAGTCAGGGGTGAGTGGGGGATAGGAAGATATTGTTCAAAAGGTACAAAGTTCCTGTTAGGATGAATAAATGTTAGAGATCTGTTGTACACCATGGTGTCTATGTTAATGGTATACTGTATACTTGGAAATTGATTAAGAGAGATATTAAGTGTTCTCATCATAAAAATATTTGAGGTGATAGAAAAGTTAATTAGCTTGATTTGATCATTTCGCAATGCATACAAATATCAAAACATTTTTTTGAATCACAATTTATTACAGCTACAAAGAAATTTCTTATTTTGTTTTTGTTTTTTACTTTGGCCAAGTTAGAAGTCAGTGTGCCATGAGTTGAAATGTACCTGGAAAAGGAGGAAGTTCCCAAAGTAAGTATATAGAACACTTCCAGGCAATTTGGCTATAAAGGAAAAACTGCAATAAAGTAGCCAGAGGAGGAACAGAAAAAAAACCCAATTTAAAAATGGAAAAATGGCCTGAGTACATATTTCTTAAGAGAGGCTGCCCAAATGACCAAAAAGCATATTAAAGAATGCTCAGCATCACTAATTATCAGTGAAACACAAGTCAAAACCACAGTGAGACATCATCTTATTCTAGTTTGAATGACTATTGTCAAAAAGACCAAGAAAACAAAACAAAAAAAGGAAATGGCAAAAAGGGAACTCTCATTCTTTGTTGGTGGGAATGTAAATCAGTGTAGCCATTATAGAAAACAATATGGAGTTTCCTTAAAAGACTAGATACAGAACTCCCATATGATCTAGCAATCTCACTAGATTACTAATCATCAGTAGTGTTTTATTTCATATGGGTGTATGCAAAAGACATTAAATCAATAAGTTAAAGTGACATCTGGGCTCCTTTGCTTATTGTAGCACTCTGTTCATAAAAGCCAAGATGCAGATTCAATCTAAGTGTCCATGCATGAATAAATAGATAAAGAAATTGTGGTAGATATGCACAATGGATTATTCTGGCTTTAAAAAATAGAATTCTGTCATCTGCAGCAGGATTGATAGAACTAGAAGACATTTTGGCTTACAAAAATACCAATCCTCTATGCTCTCAGATGAGGAAGCCAAAAGGTTGATGTCAAAGAAGTAGACAATAGAATAGTGGTTACCAGAGTCCAGGAAGGGTGTGAAGGATGGGGGATGGAGAAAAGAGAGCAGCTGGATAGGAGGAATAACTTCTAATGCTCTGTAGCATTGTCAGGTAAGTATGGTTGAAATCAATTGTATAGTTCAAAATAGGTATTAGAGATTATTTTTCTTTTTCCTTATTTTCTTTCTTTCTGTCTTTTATTTTATTTTATTTTATTACAGTATTGGGGATTGAAACCAGGGCCTCACATATGCTAGGCAAGTGCTCTACTGCTGAGCCACACACCCAGCTCCTTTTTTATTTTTTGAGACAGGGTCTTGCTAAATTGTATATAGGCTGCCACTAGCCTCGAACTCTCCATCCTCCTTCTTCATCCTCCAGAGTAGCTGGTATCACAAGCATGCACCATGGTGCTTGGCTAGTAAAGAGGCTATTGAATGTTCCCAACACAAAGAAATGATAAATGCCTGAGGTGACAGATACACCAATTTTGATCTGATCATTAAATGTTGTATACATGTATCAAAATGTCACATTGTAACCTGTAAATATGTACAATCACTACGTTAATTAAAAATTTTAAAAAATTAAGTGGCCTATGGAGGATGACCAAAGATCAAGAGAAGACAATTTATGATGGAAGAGGCTTGGTGATATTTAGATATGTCTGAGAAAGACCCAATAGAGGGGAATGTCAAAGATACCAGAAAGTTGTCATTAGGCGCTGTTGAGTCACATCCAAACATAATGACCCTATATACAACAGATAAAACCCGACACTGTACCATGCCCAGCACTACTGTCAGTGCTTCTCTGCTATTCATAGAGTTTTCAATGGCTGATTGTTTCTGGCGTGGGTTGCCAGGTCCTTCTCCCAAGCCTACAGCACCCAGTGTTCCCAGGTAGTCTCCCATCTAAGTACTAACCAGGCCTGACCCTGCTTAGCTTCAGAGATCAGACAGGATGGGACACCAGGGTGGTATTTAAGTCATAACTACAGTTCCTTGAAAGGAAGCCAGAGGTCCTCGCTCCAGATAGAAATCACAAGCCTTAGCCAGGAGGAGAAAGGCATATTATCAGTGCAGGAAGGGAGAAAACTATGAACATGGACAGAGGTAAGTTTGTAGGTGCAGTGTCAGGAAATTGAGGAAGTACCTATTCAGGGGCTTCTATTTCTTCTGTGAGATAGGAGATAATGGATATGTTGATTAGCTTCATTTCATCATTGTACAACATATACATATACCAAAACATCATGTTGTATAATGTAAATATAATTTTTGTCAATTAAAACTAATAGTGCATTTGTGGGGTTTTTTTTTTTTTGCAATAGTTGGGGGCTGAACTTAGGGCTTCAGGTTCATACTTTGCAAGTACTCCACCACTGGGTTGCACCCACAGCCCATTATGTTTTTATTTGAAGACAGCGTCTTGCTAAATTGTGCAGGCTGCCTTTGGGCTTGAACTTGTGATCCTCCTGCATTAGCCTCCCAAACTCCTGGGATTAGAGACGTGTAATTTTCAGTGAAAAAGAATCAGGTCCCCAAACTGTACACAAAGAAATCTTAACTTTGTTAAAAGAAATACATGTAGGCACAAAAAAAAAAAAAAAAAAAAAAAGACTGATGAAGTATAGAATTTAAATAGCTATTTTTGAAGTTTTACTTTAGGATGGCATTTGTTTTTTTATTTTTATAGCAATTTGTAAGTTTTCTATAATGAGCTTATTTTTCAATAAACGTGTATATAAAATTTTAGAAATCACAATAGCAAAGATATTGGGATTGTTTTAAAAGTACAACTATGTAACACATGTAAAATCTTTGAAGCAAGACAGTAGGTACTAGTAAAACATCATGTAGTTAAATGTTTTGGGTTGGCATTGTTTTGCTCTCTTCCCCTCCAGAAAGAAAAGCAGGAAAGCATTCTTTTTCACTTACATTGTAATGGTCTCCCCACAGAAAGGAGCAGCATAATTAAAACAGTCTCTGATCATTTTTTATTCATTTAAATAATCATTTCTACAGAAATGTAAAAGATTGATTTCCACTTTAAAATGCTAACAATTGAATATAACCTTGGGCAGGCCCTTTAGTAGGTCTGTGTCCTGGTTTCCTCATGTGTTAAATGAGATTGATGGCCCTGCACAGCACATGGTATGGTTGTGAGACAATCAGACTGAATTAAATTAGATGCAGTGCAGCTGTGTGACTGAAGCGAGGCTGTGGGAATGGCTTCTCCAGCACCCTCTAGATTCTGACTTCCTTGCCAGCAGCTGGTACTAGCCCCAAAAGATGCCTTAAACCAGTTGACTTGCTTTCTGCTGCCTGCAAGTGGCCACTCCACGCCTGCACATGGCCTGGAGGCCACAGCTCCTGCTTGGCAGTGCAGAGTTGGTGGTTTCCAGCCAGGCCCAGAAGTGTAGACTTAATTTCTGAAGCTGGTAGCAACATGGAACCAACGGTACCCTGTGATTAGCCTGGTAGAATCAGAGTTAGGATGGGCTCTACCCTCCCAGAGGCCCTGCCTGGGTATGGGCTACACAGCTCTTTGAACTGCTTCAGATAACATTTTATGTCTCAAAATACCAAAAGCAGTCGAAAGTGGTCTAAGCTCAGCAGGCTGCACATTTCTCCAAATAAATAGTTTATCACTGACTCTTTTAGCAAAAAAAAAAAGGGGGGGAATGGGGGGAGAAGAGAGAAAAGGTTCAATAATAAAAGTAACAAATGCAGTTGCAAAAGTTCCAAACATACTCTTTTATTATTAAGTTAATTCCTCTATAAAACACGCACATGCTTCAAGAAAAACCAGAACACAGAGCTGGGTCTCTCCTCTAGAATTAGAAATGAAGTTAGACTGATGTCCCATAGGCTAGAAGCTACTTGTTTTTCACCAGAGACGGTGGCAATAAGCAGACAAAGAAAGCCCTTTTCTTTCTCTTTAAAAGTAAATTCCCTATAGATATATTCTCACTACCAAGGAAGAAAGAATGAGATTTGGATCTTGGAATGGATTAGCTACTTGCAGACTGGAGGAGTTAACCATTCTGAGACCCAAGTCATCTCCTACTTCTGTACAGATTGTGCTCAGCATCATTCCCAGGGTGGCTGCAAGGATGACATGCTGGAAGCACAGCTGGCTAGCTGGGCTGTCATTGATTGTGTTCCTATTTTGTGCCAACAGAGTCAGGCTTTGAGGGTCCCCATTGCCCATGTGCTTGCCAAGACCACCCGTTACCTTTCACAGCATTGCTCAATAAGCATCAGGTTCCTTGCCCCCTGCCAACCCATTGCTTCCCTTTTTGAGCAACTCGTAATCTCCAACTTTAATTCTGCAACTCTAATTCTATAAACATAGTGACAATCTACTGCTGCTTCTCCCATAATATCTTTCCTCACTAATCTTCCTCCTGTCTCTCAGTTCTCACCATCTCCCTACCTAATTGCATTTTCCAGCACTTGGGAATTCTGAATCAGTCTGCCATTCCTCTTCCTAGAATCCATCCCCAAGAATCCTGATCACATGTGAAACATGTTCAGCCATTGTACAAATTAGTTCTGTGGCCAAGTTCCTAATGCAAAGTCTAACAGAAGCCAAGGGTGGGACTGGGAAAATGAAGTCAGCATGACAGCCCCATGTTAAGGGGGAGGGTAGGAAGGTTATGTGATCCAAAGGATAAAACTCTGGACGAGGAGTCAGGAGACCTTGGCTCTAGTACTAGATCACCCCTTGAGTTCTGTTCCCATGCACAATATACTTCATATCTATGGGTTCACTGTGAGGTCGCTGGTTGACACATGTCAAATAGGTCATGCTGGTCCCACCCTTCACTCACCCCTCCCACATCACTAATCAATTAGTACATTCTTTCCTACAGAACCCATGCTAGATCCAATGCTCCAAGCACCCACCATCAAGCAACTGCAGTTGGCCCAGGAGACAATCTGCCATCCCTGAGCTATGATCTCCAAAGCTCCCCTTGTTATTTGAACATTCTCTCCTTTTATGATGTGGGTTTCTACAACATACAGGTTTTTTGACTAATGACCATCACCAGAAAGGGGAGCACCAAGACTTCCTGGAAGCCAGAAATACACATTTATTGTCTTACTGTCATTTTCCACTGCATCTCTAAGCTGACTATAGAATGACCCTGCCAGCATGCCACGTGGACAAAAATGACAGTCAGCCTGACTCTAACTCACAGCTGTATGGAGTTTAGCTCCAGCTCTCCTCTGCTCAATGAGAGATGGCCCTTTAAGGCCTAGCACTGACTTTTTGTTGGAATTTCCACAGAACATATCCCATGAGCCTTGTTTCACCATGGATAATCAGACTAACTCCATAGACCCTACAGTGCCAAGACTTCCCTTACTAGCCAGCTTCAATGTCTGCTTTGGCCTCCTGCCCTGCTTGTGAAGCTCTGGCCTCTCCACTGTGGATTCCATAGCCCATGACCTTGACTCAACTCTGTATCTGGCTCCAGCCATCTTGGACTGATTTGGTGCCCCTTTGGCCTGCCAGCCAGAGCCTCACAGTCCCAGAACTGCCTGCCCTGTATTGTCCCATCTGTCCTCAACCATCTTTCCCAAGTACAGATGCTAAGCTGGATCTCTCCAGATGTGCCTGACTTCTATCCACTCTCCCCACTAGCATGTGAATGACACTCAGCCTTAGGCACCAACAGAAATTCCTTGTCTTGCTGGGACCATTGAATAGTGTGGTCCCCACTACTCAACAGCCTTCTATATGTTCAATAGCTTCCTTTTCTTATCTAAATTTCTCTGCATAGCTTCACAGACCCTTTATGATCCAGCCCATCCTGCCCACCACCCAACACATCCCTTCACATCAGCTACTCTGATCTTATTACTTCCAAGCACTGAAAAACATATTTTCTTCCCTCTTTCCTTCCTTCCTGCCTTCCTCCCTTTTCTCTTCTCTTCTCCTTCTCCATGGACAGGGTCTCTCACTATGTAGCCCAGGCTGGCCTTAAATCCCCTGAGCTCTGGGATTTCAGATGTGCACCATGACACTCAGCTACACTATCTTTCTTTAGACCTCAAATCTGCAAATTCTTCACAATCCAGCTTATATCCTATCTTCTTCACGGCTGTGCCAGGCCTAACATTTAACTTTCATACTGGGTAATTCAGCACTTAATTATATATTACTTCACAGGATTCACAGAATTTCACCAGGTGAAAGTCCTTTAAGGCTAAGCATCTCCCATATGAGTGTTTGTCACTAATGACATCACAAGTCAATAAACACAACCAACATGACTGAGCTCCTCTTCTATAGCAGAGGTGATTAGTAAACACTTGCTCATTCATTTTTCAAACCACTGAGTTTGTTCATGTGCATCAAAGTCTTGTCCTCTATAACCAGTATGAATCATAACAGACCTCCCTTTTGCTGATAAACAGAAGTTTAGATTATCCTGGACAACAAGAAAGTATTTGCCTATTAGGCTTCAGCAGAGGGTTTTAACATTTAATACAAAGAGACAAGAGTATTTTCTTGAAGAGCAGATTCCCCAGATGCATTGATGAAGTTTATGGTTTAGTAGATCTGTGAGGGACCTGGAATGTGCATTTTTGTAAGTGGTTTAGGTAATTTTCAAGTAGATATTTCCTCAACTCTACTCTGACCAAAATCTAGGCTATCGGAACCTCATTTTCCAGAGGCAACCTGCAATGGTGGGGTAAAGGCAGAGAAGGCCACTACCCCCAGAAATTCTATCCAGGCAGCTAATGGCTGAGATTTTCCTCAGCCTCTTCCCTGGTTACAGTCCAACTCTGGTTACCAAATCTCTGGGACCTTAAGCCAAAAGACCATTTGGCGTAGAAGAATCATTCTTATCTGCAGAGATCTCCCTTGCAAGGCCCCCACTTGGCCTGCACTCATTGGAGAAAATGAACAAACACACCAGCGCCCTCCCTTAAGCAGCTGCGGTCTTGGGCTTGAAGGCTCTGTGAACTGCTATGAATCAGAGTGGAATTATGAATAATTTGTATGAGGCTTGTCGCATCTTGTTTCAATCTTTCTTCAGCTCAGAGTATTCCTTGTTCAGCCTTTCAAGTACTTATATGTCTGACTACTTTAAAGGATTCAGGTCTGGAAGACTATATATGCAGCATTATGTGGAATCTGGCCTCTCAGGCCTGACATTTCCATAAGCTCTTAAAAGGGAGGAAACAGAAAATACTTCCTAACAAGCAGGGCAGAGTCTGGTAGGGCATCTCAGCTGGCACTAGGCTGAGGAACTCTGTGTGTCTTAGCAAGTTGTATACAGAGGCCTGAGGCCAAATGGTTCTCCATAATAATTTCTGCAGCCTTATTAACATCCATACTGCTTGCACATGAGAACTCTGTTTGGTAAATAACTATTAGTAAAAAGAAGTTTGGGGTTTGTTTTCCAAATAACTTTTCCTCAAAGAAGATACCAAACAACCAGTCTCCGAAGAGAGAGAATCTTCTATAAATGATCCTCTAAGCATAATTTAGAAGCTCTAATTCAGGAAGCACTTGAATCAAATGAAAGAAATATTCTCTGCAGATTTTCCCTAGCTTGAGGCAGTGAATGCTCTTGGGAGCTTCCCAGGCACAGGAGGCTCCCTGAAGTACTGCTGATGTTTCCTCTGAGACAACCAGGTGAAGTTCACTGTGTTTTGAAGAAGAATAAAGCTCATTGTTTTCTCTTTCCCTCTGTGGAGCTTGATTCTACCCTGGTGTTCACAATAGGCATGGGCAATTGTGTTTACGGAAAAATTGGTTCTTGGTTTTGTGCAGGTATGCAGGAATTCTGAGCCAGAGGCAAGGTGGAAGAGTAGGAAGAGCTCTGGAAATACTGGGACTCAGGACACCCGCTGAGGGAAGAAAGGGAATGAAGGCCTATCTATTTTTGCCCCTGGGCTCATTCATTTGTCTCACACTGGACCCTTGCAGCCCCAAGCAAGGATACTGTAACAAGTTGCTTGTCTTGTTTTGAATTCTCTCTCAGCTCACTCCAAGCCTTTAGGAGAATCACCTTTCTGAATTCATGAAATTTCACTAAGCCTCTTTTATATCACAGTTCCCTTTTTAAATGACAGCCTCAGAAACTGAAGTACAAACAGCATTAACTCTGATCACCACTCAGTAGAGAGTCAGAGAAGAGGAGCATCTATGTGTGAGGCTAGCCCTGTGGGTGTCAGGGATTTGTGGTCTCAATGGACCCCTAGGGCATAGAGACCATGAGTAGAGGAGGCAGCAGGGCCAGTGGTGGAGCCCAGAGTTTGGAATGAGACTGCCTGGTGCAAATCTGTCTCCATCGCTTTCTAATCATTGTACCCCAGACAGCCAACTTGACTGCTCAGGCTTCAGTTTCCTTCTCTGTGAGGCTGAGGCAATGACAGGAACTCCTTTAGGGAGTCATCGAGAGAATGTAAGGAGATTATCTATGTATGTATTTTTTTCTCACAACAAACCTCAGAAGAAAGTTCTATTGTCCCCAACTTAATGGGGAAACTGAGGCACAGAATCATAACTTGCTCAGGGTCATCAGTTAGTCAGGACTTGAACCCAGAGTGTCTGACTCCAGCGCCCACCCTACAAAGCCATGATTCACCTCATCAACCCTCTCTCCTTCTGACTCACTTAAGTATTTTGTTTCTTTTTGTTGACATCTGCTAGGACCAAATGGATAATGAAAAATGTTAGTGAAGACTCATTTCAGAGAGGTTGTACCTAGCACTTAACCCTGTTAGGAATCACTCACCTAGGACTAGGAGGTGAGGAAAGGGGGAAAGGACACATGCATCTCTAATAAACATTCAGTGCACCTGGCAGGAGGGAGAGAGGGAGAAAGGCGGTGTGAAATAAAAATAGCAGACTGCAGTATAAGGAAAGGACAGAGGAAGGAAGAGGAGGCAGAGAGCTGGAAGAGTACTGAGGCGAAATGGAGGGATTTAAACACACAGAGGTCAGTATGTCTTATTTGCTTTCTTGGTAAACTGAAGAAACTCAAGCTCAGAGATCTCAGGGAGCAAATCCTAGTGTGCTCTGCAAGTCAGTGGGGAAACTCACCCAAATGAGACACCTGTTCTCCTCTCTACACTGTCCATCTCCCTGAGGCTGAGAAGAGGGTTTGAGACTAGATCCTTAAGAGCCTGGACCATGCAGTAAGGAGCCTGGGCTTTACTGTGAGTGGAAACACCCACAGGGCCCACTGTATTCTAAATTTTAAAGCCTCCTCAGGAATTTCTTGGCCAGAGGTAGACCCTGGGGTGTCCCTCTGTGTACACATATATCCCCCCAGGGGTGTCCAGGAAGCCAATCAACTTTTTTTTTTCACTCTTTTGTCAAACAAAGGACCTGGATTAGCTGCACCTGCAGCTCCTGGTGCGTCACACGAGATAAAAGGATCAAAGCTCTGAACATGACTTCAGACTATAATTTAAGATAATTAAGATTTTTAACCTAAATTACAGTTTAACTTTTCATAACAGAGCTGTCAAGATTCTATCAAAACTCTATCAAGCAAACAAAAGAGGATAATTATATTTCCAGACACATGCAGTCATCACTCTGCTTAGCTTCTCATCAAAATACTTCTGTCTTCCTTCACATGCTCATTTTCAAATGCTCTTCCTCTACCCCACCCACCCCTGGGGTCTGAGACTATACATTCTCAAATGAGCAGAAAAGTCTGTAACTTGGGCCATGAAAGTGTTTCTCAGAAGCAGCAATTCTAATTAGGATGACATCTAAAGGAAGCATCTCTCTGTTGGTAGGGTGTCCTGTCTCACTAAATAGATTCTAATTGGGAATGGCAGAAAGGCAGCATGTTAAACTCTTCAAATCAAAGAGAACAATGAAATACCACAAAGCTTCCTACTAGAAGCTGAATTTCCTTTCATCTCATCCCATTAAGATAGTTTGTTCTAAGATCTTCTTTGAGATATCAAGGGAAGAATATGAATTATATTGAGTATTGTTGAATGCCTCCCTATTGTCCATTTCACCTCTCCCCTGTTATGAAGCAGCCATGTTATTTGGGTGAAAATGACCCTTCTCTCAAGCCCAGAGGCAGATCCTGAGAGGCTCAAGGCACTCAGTGTAATCTTACCTTCTTTAAGACTGTGATTGATCCAGGAATGGGCAAGGAACACAGGCCACAACCAGTGCATGGCAGCCTGTAGTGACTGGTCATGACTAGACAAGTGACCTTAATTGATCCAATCAGGAAGAAGCCCTAAGTTTGGTTAGATGGAGAAGAGGAGAGAAATGCTCTTTTTGGATATACAGTGAGCAGACAGTGACCTGGAACTATTCTAGGCATTTTGCCATCAGCAAAAGAAGCCTGAGGACAAAGCTAGAGGAGGGAGAAGCCAAGAGTATTACAGAACAATGCAGCAGAAGATCCTGACGCAACCATGCATGAACACTGCCACTGCCACAACACTGCCACTTTGAGTTGGGTTTTGTTTTGTTTGCAATAAAGAGCATCCTAACTGATCCACTGACACTAATAGTTTAGTGTCACATTCTTAGATTTGTGGGACTATGGCACTTTGAAACTCTGACACAGATCATTATTATAGTCAGAATTTGAAATGTATACCATTGAACAAGCATTTGATGTTTGGTCCTCAGTTGGTGGTGCTGTTTGGGAGGCTGTAGAAACTTTAGGAGGTGGGCCCTAGGTAGAGGAACTGTGTCACCGGAGGCAGACCTTGGAAGGTGACACCCTGCTTCCATTCCTGTCTCATTCTCTCTGCTTCCTGGTCCACTGTGAAGTGAGTAGTTGCCCTCTGCCACATGCTCCCACCACCATGATGTTCTGCCCAAGCAAATGGAGCCAAGCAACTATGGACTGAACCTCTAAAAACATAAGCCAAAATAAATCTTTCCTCCCTTAAGCTGTTTCTCTCACTCTGTCATGATGACATGCAAGTAACTAATAGAACCTCTTCCTAGAAATATGCAGGCACAAATGTTCATGTAGAATTTGGGGGTGGACAGGGCATGGATTCCAGATTGAGATTCTCCTGCAGACTAATTAGGCACTTAGGCTTTGGGATAGGACAGACCTGGGTTAAAATCCTGAGTTGGCCACTTACCAACTACGTAATTTCAGGTTACCATACATAACTCTTCTGAACCTCAGTTTACTCCTCTAGAAAATGAGAATAATAGTACCTACTTCACAAGGATGTAAAAATTAAATAAAATTATGGGTGTCTAAAGATTAACATGGGCTGAGATTTAGCTCAGTTAATAGGGTGCTGCTCCGTACTCTCTGAGGACCTGGATTTGATCCCCAGAACCACAAAAAAAAAAAAAAAAAAACAGGAGAAGGACATGGCAATCCACTCCAAAGCAATCTTGAAAAAACCAGCAATTGAAAATCCTATGAGGGTCACTATGAGTCAGACCCACAACAGCACCTAACAACAACAAGAGATTAACCTAATACGAGCCACACAGTCACTACTTACAGACTATGATATTAAGCAATTAAGACTAGTCATTACAGGGCTGCAGACTAAAAACCTTAAGATAAATGCCCATGTCAAGTATTAGAACATGCAAAAGTGAAGGTATCACTGATCTGAAAACAGGAAAGCAACTGGTCAGAAACTGATCCTAAATTGTGGGAAATCCTGTCAAGAAAACAGGATTTGAGGAAAGACACAGATTCCTCATCTGAAAAGTGCCTAGACAGTTCTCAGGATTATTGTGGCACCCACTGAGCGAAAAAGGATTTGATCCACCTGGGACAGAATGAGCAAGGTTTTGTTAATTAGGAAGTTTTTAAAAGGCAAAGCAAACTGGGAATAGAAAAGACCAATGGTTGCATATCTACAGACTTTTGGAATCATCAGAGAACAAAATCTAGCAAATTTCTTCTCCAGCTCAGCAGAAGTGACTCATTGGGCAAAAACCCCAAAATTTATTTTAAAAAGGAGAACTCTTGGAATCTACACACAGTGGCCATCCTGTTTAATATCATACTTCACTGCTGTTCAACTCACATCCTGCCCACCTCCAGCACCTGCAAGTCCTCCTCCACCCAGAGGGACTCCCAGCCGCTCATATTTCAACAAACTCCTAAGATTCTTCCCATATGCCCTCCTTGACTTATGACTTCGAAATGTCAGCAGGAATGTAGCCAGCAGGAGCACAGCCCAGGGACACTAGAGCTGAGACTGCTTGGTCTTTCACCGTGGTTCTCTGTTTCTATCTTCCACCATCTTATTTTTCGTTCTGCATCAAAACTTTCCCCTTTTTTTCCACTCCATTTTTCTAAGTAGGACTGTCACAAACAAGCACTTTTTTGAGAACTAATGCAATCCATCATTGCATTTCCTGCATTTGTCACAGTATGTGAATGCCAAAGCAAGTTCTAACGACATGGCACAGTGAACTGACCTTCCTAGGACCAGGTGGGCAGCAAGATCAGAGAGGGAGGAATTATGCCTCTCTCTATCCTATTATCCCTGTCAAATTGATTCTTCCTAGGAGTCTTCTCCCTGAAGACACCTTCACAATTTGGGGAGTAAAGTAGGGGGTCACACACTAACAGGGAAAAGTTAAAAGCTGTTCTGATTTCCCACATCTCAGCCAGTGATGACTCAGCAACAAAGTTCTGCTCCTTCCTAGAAACATCTGAGACCAACAAGGCAATCAGAAAGAAATGCTGACAACCCCACAAAGCCCACTGCAATCTGGTAAAGCACCAAGCCAGCCAGCGTGTCTTATGGGAAGGGAGAAGAGCCAAGCCACAGTGCTGTTCATGACAGTCACCACTCCACAGAGGCTGTGGCTGGCTCAGCAAGGAAAATGTAAGCCAGGCTGAGGGGAACGAAAGTTGGGATGCTCTTAGGAGTGATCCTGAATGAAGACCCTGACAAGAGGACAGAGGTACCAGGAATCAGGGGCAAGCATGTGAAAAAATAGGGTTCCAAGGCATCAAGGATGCTGATATATTTACCATGGTAGGCACTTCTGTTAGGCTGGGGTGAGCTCAGTTGGCAGAGTGCTTGCTTCGTGCACTCTGAAGCCCTGGGTTCAATCCCCAGCACCACAAAAATGGGAGAAGGATATGGCAATCCATTCCTTACAGTATCAGGTAGTGTTTTTTCTGTTGTATATATGGTCACTATGAGTCAGACTTGACTCAGTGGTACTCAACAACAACAGGCCTTCCTGTGGCCTTAAAATATGAAGACTTTAGACATGGTACCCAGACACCTTAAATCCCTGAGCAACTAATATATGTCTTTTTAAAAAATGTGAGATAATAGTTCTGGCCTGGTTAATTTCACTTTTTATAAGAGGCAAGTAGAGTTGAGAAGTCCCCATGTTGTAGTTCAGAGCCACTAACTTTTCTTCCAGATAGTAAGTATCTAGGAAATAACCAAGCCACAAGCAATTATTGGTATGCTCAGCACTCAGAACTCTTCCATCGCCGAGATCTCAGTCTGGAAAGTTCCTGCTTCTGATCTAAGCCTCCCTTACTTCTCACTGTATAGCTCTCATTCTTACTAAATCTGTCCTCACCTTCACTGGGCCTCCATCTTCTAGATCCTTCCTGTTTCCACATTTATTAATGTCCTTTAGGCTTCTTTTGCCCCCTGCCCAGCCTGGTCTTCATTTGAAATTATTTAAATAGGCTTTTACCAGAACTTTGAAATTGATGGCTCTCAAACTATCTCCTGTGGCTGGACTATCAATCATTGATCAAATCTGGGACACACTTTTCTTCCCTTACTACATTATTGCCAAGTGGCATGGGAGAAATTACCAAGGCACATAGATCGTATCCCACATGTCTGTTTTCTGTAACACACAGCTTGATCCTCCCTCCTTACTAACAATTCTTCTTATTAATTTTTCTCATTGCCCTATGCCACTCCTACCAGCACTAGTCTCCGTAGACAACTGTCTGATGACCTTACTTGTAAAGACAAGCTCATCTCTTGCCATGCTGAGAAGGTCATCTCCTGCAACCTCTCTAGTTCTTTACTCAAAATCTCTATAATTTTCACCACAGTTTTACCTTCCCTTCTCTTTATGTGTGTGTGTGTGTGTGTGTGTGTGTGTGTGTGTGTGTGTGTGGTTGTTGTTACATGCTGTCAAGTCAACTTATGTCAACCTAATGTACAACAAAATGAAACATTCCCCGACACTGTGCCATGCCCAGCACTGTCAGTGCTTCTCTGCTCTTCATAATGTATGTACACGACTACTCATCTTCAAGCTTCTCACCTTCTCCAGGATCTTTCTCTACCGATTTTATCCTTTCTCACCTGGAAATTTTCTCTCATTTGTTGCTAGCTCTGTCCTCTCCATTGTAACCAAGGACTCTGATAGCAAGAAATATTTCACTCCTCATCTTCAAGCTTCTCACCTTCTCCAGGATCTTTCTCTACTGATTTTATCCTTTCTCACCTGGAAATTTTCTCTCATTTGTTGCTAGCTCTGTCCTCTCCATTGTAACCAAGGACTCTGATAGCAAGAAATATTTCACTTCCGTGAAATCATGTCTTAGCTACTCCTTTCAAGGACACATAAACCAGACACATGGAAGTCCCACAAGACAAAAAAAAAAAAAAAAAAAACTTGCTCATCATAAACTGAAAATAAGGTATTACAATCCACAAAAGACATTAATAAACTACCACAGGGGAATATCAACAGATGTAGTACATGGGTGCATCATCGTTCAAAGTGATAAGAGAGAATAAAACTAAAACAGACTTTAAAACTTAGTATATTTTAAATAAAGCAATTTTAAAAAATCAAAATCATAAATTTATGACATGAAAAAGGATAGAATTTTTAGGAATGAAAAATAGTGTTTAAAATTAGAAACTCAAACTATGTGGCTGGCTGCTGGGTGAAGTGGTACAAACTTTTAATTCCAGCACTTGGGAGTCTGAGGCAAGAGGATTGCAAGTTTGAGCCAGCCTGGGATATATAGTGAGACCCTATCTCAAAAGAAAAAAAATGTAAAGAGAGTTGAAGAGAGTTGAAGGTCACTGGGGACAAACTTCTATGGAGATACTGGGATCCCAGCCCCTTCCTGTCTCTCTTTTTGCCTCATGGCTGCCATGAGGCAAGCAATTTCTTCTACCATACACTCCTACCATGATGTACAGTCTCACCACAGTCCCAGCCACAGACTGAAACCTCTGAAAACATGAGACAAAATAAACCGTTCCTCTTTTTAAGTTGATTTATCTCAGATATTTGTTACAGTAATGGAAAGCCAACTAATACCAGAGAGAACTGTGAAATTACTTAAGAGATATGAAGGCTAGGGTATGAAGGTCCAAAATTTATCTCCAGGAACAGAGAGAAAGGAAAATGAGGGTAACATTTAAAAAGACTGTGATTAAGATTTTTTTCTAGAACTGAATGATGTATAATTTCTTAGAATGGAAAATGCTGAAGAGACTAAATAAAAATAAATCTACTCCTAGATACATTGTGGTAAAGTTGAAGAATATTTTAAAAAAATAGAAAATTACTCAAGCAAACACAGAAAAGAGACAAATTACAATGAAATGGCAGCAGACTGGCAGCCAACTTCCCGTTAACAACAATATATTCCACAGGAAAATGGAATAATATTTGCATACGACTGTAAGAAAATAACTGTCAACCTAGAATCTTCTCCCTAACTATATAAAAGGGCTGGGATTTAGCTCAGTTGGTAGAGCGCTGCACTGCAGTCTCTGAGGATCCGAGTTCAATTACCAGCACCGCAAAAATGGGAGAAGGGCCTGGCAATCCACTCCCAAGGCAATCCTGAAACAGTCAGCCATTGAAAACCCTATGAGGGTTGCTATGAGTCGGATACCGACTCAACGGCACCTAACAACAACAACTATATAAAAACTCAAGAGAGAGAAGAATAAAGACAATTGTGGCCAAGCATAGGGAGAATTCACCATTCTCAGACATTCATGAATTACCTACTGAAAATACACCTCATTGAGAAGGAAATTTTGGCTTGTCTAGCATGTGCAAGGCCCTAGATTTGATCCCTACAATGGGAGAGGAGCAAAAGATAAAGGAGAAGGAAGTTTTGTCCAGAGCAAAGGAGTAAAGAGCAAAAGGCAATGATAAACAGAAGTATCAGTATACATGGTAACAAATATAAATATACTATAAACAAAGCATACTATGAATGCCTAATGGGGAAGTTAGAACAAAACAGAAGAAAATAGTAGTCACCAATTATATGGAATTGGAAGATAAACTGAGTTTAAAAAGTGGAACTCTTCAAATGAATAGAATGAATAAAAGTTGAATCCTATTATTTGGATATTGAGTGTCCCCTAGAGACTCATATGTCAAAGACATGGTCCCCTAGGTGGTGATGTTGGGTGGTGTGGGAAGCTTCAGGAGGTGGGGCCTGGGAGGATGTCGTTAGGTCATTGGGTGTGCTATCAGAGGGCAGTTCTCCTTGGACTACTTGGTATGTTCTTGCGAGAGAGTCATTATGAAAGGCTGGGCATGGCCTCACGCTTTCACTCTCTGTTCTTGGTTTGAGATACAATCACTTGCCCGTGCAGCATAGCCACCACTGCCACGTGTTCCATGAGGCAACACAGCCAAAGACAACACTGAACTTGTGCAAGGCCATCTGGGCTCTCAGCCTCCAAAACTCCAAGACTTTTTCTCTTCATACAGTAGCTTCCTCTGGCATCTAATTATAATAATGAGAAGCTAATACAGTACAATGTCTATAGCTGTACCACCCTGACATCTGATCTCATCAGATCTCAGAAGCTAAGCAGGGTCAGGCCTGGTTAGTCCTTGAATGGGAGACCACCTAGGAACACCAGATGCTATAGGCTTGGGAGAAAGACAGGGCAGCCCAGTCCCAAAGCAATCAGCCATCAAAAACCCTATGAATAGTAGAAAAGCATTGACACAGGCTTGGGCATGGCACAGTGTAGAGTAATGTTTTGTCTGTTGTACATAGGGTTGCTATGAGTAGACCCGACTCCACAGCACCTAACAACAACAACAAAAATGATATAGAAAGATAGATATGGTTATACACAAATATCTATATTTTTTCTTCATTAATGGAGGTTGAACCCAGGGTTTTGCACATGCCAGGCAAGTGTTCTATCACTGAGCCACACCCCTAGCTCATTTTAAAAAGAATTTTTGAGACAGAGTCTTGCTAGATTTTACAGGCTGCCTCTGGCCTTGAATTTGTGATCCTCCTGCTTTGGCCTCTCAGGGCGCTGGGATTACAGGAATGTGCCACAGAGCCTGGCATATTTGGATATCTATACATATAATTGCCTGCAGTCCTATCATTGTGGTGTCCGATCCCATCAGATCTCGAAAGCAAAGCAGGGTCAGGCCCAGTTAGTACTTGGATGGGAGACCACCTGGGAACACCAGGTGTTGCAGGCTTGGGAGATGGACCCAGCAACCCCCTCCCTATGAATAGCAGAGAAGGATTAACAATAGTGTTTTGCCTATTGTATGTAGGGTTGCTGTGAGTTGAACAATGACTCAATGGCATCTAACAACAACAACAACAATAACAACATACATCCATATATTTTCTATATAAATTCCACATAAACTTGACACATACACACACATATGTATATATAATAGTATTTAGCCTTAAAAAAGGAAATCTTGCCATTTATGACAACATAGATGAACTTGGAGGACATTATGCTAGGTGAAATAAGCCAGACACAGAAAGACAAATGCTATATGATCTCACTTACATGTGAAAGCTGAAATCACAGAAGCATAAAGTAGACAGTTGTTGCCAGGGACTGGGGAGGAGAGAGACCAAAATGTACAAACATTTAGTCACATGATGAATAAGTTCTACACAGCATGGTCGGCATAGTTAATACTGTATATATACTTGAAATTTGCGAAGAGAGTGGGTCTCAAGTGTTCTCACTTTCTACACACCAAAAAGATAAAAAAGAAAAAAAGAAAAAAACTAGGTGAGGTGATGTGTTAATTAATTTGAATATGGTAATCACTTCACAGTTTATACATATATCAAATCATCACATTGTATGCCTTAAACCTATTCATCAAGTATACCTCAATAAAGCAATGGGTAAAAAAGTAGAGGTATGCACATTGCTTGGAAAACATTAACTTCAAACTTAGCCAAGTATTAATGACAAAAATTTAAAGATTGTCACTGACAGAATGAAAAGTATGGCTCCCAAGCTAGAAAGGAAAGAAGAAAAATAAAGAAAACTCAAAAGTAAAGACAAGAAGGGCAAAACTAATAGTAAATAGGAAGTAGTTTAAAACCAAAACACAAAATTAGATGGAAGAAGTAAATCCAAATATGTCAGTAACAACAATAAAACTGTTGGTTATAAAATAGACTAGAATTTTTTTTATTCTAGCTGTATATCCATAGTATATGACAAAAAAAAAAAAAAAACATTCCAGACAAATAGTGACTGCAAGAAAGCTAGCAGAGCCTGATTAACATTAGAAAAAGTGGGATTTAAAGCAAACAGATTTATTAGAACTAAACATACTAAGTGAGAAGGGAAGTCTTTTTTTGAGGAAAATAGGATGAGATTGAATCTGTTGTAACAATATGGTCTCAAAATATATAAAGCAAAAAAAGGCTACAAAATTATGAACAAAATTGGACAAACCACGAAGGCAAATTTTAACATACCTTTCTCAGGAAGTAATAGATCACCTAGATCAAAAATTGGTAGGATATAGAAGAGTCAAATAATTATAATTATCAATACTGACCTTAAAGATATATAGAATCTTAACTCCCTAAGATGAAGCAGAATGCATAACTGTACAGCAATAGAACAATTACACATGCCAAATAACAAGTGTTTTTTCTTCCTGACATCAACAAATCCTTATACAAAATGTATGATGTTCTCTGCACTGACAACCAATCCCCCAATTCTCTAGCACCAATTGAGTATCCTACAATTCAGCTGAGCTCTGATACTTACAACCCAGAGTTCGTGTTACACTCCAAAAGTTCAAAGGCTTAGTTCCACAAGATTGTCTTCACTTCAGATATCAATCACCGGGCACGGTGGTGCACGCCTGTAATCCCAGCGGCTGGGGAGGCAGAGGCAGGAGGATCGCAAATTCGGGACCAGAGGCGGTCTGCGGTCTGTGTAATTTAGCGAGACCCTGTCTCAAAAAAATTAAAAAAAAAAAAGGGCTAGGGTGAGCTTAGTGGTCCAGCACTTGCAAAGCATGCAAGCACTAGACCCTGGGTTCAACCCCCAGGACCGCAAAAAAAAAAAAAAAAAAAAAAAAAAAAAAAAAAAAATTCAGACATCAATCACAAGTATCAGGTCCCTATATTGCTGAGACTTTTGTCCCACTTGGCTACAAAGTTCCCACAACCTCTTCCACCCCAACTACAGATTTGATAACTAGCCAGAACAGCTCACAGAACTCTGGAAGATGCTCTATTTATACTATTTTATCATAAACAGCCAGATGAAGAGGTACATAAAGTGAAGTCACCATGGGTCCCAAGCACTGGAGCCTCTGTGGAGTTGGGGTCTGTCCGTTTCCCAGTATAGGATACATTTACCCTCCTAAAAGATCTCCAAATCCTCTCATGTAGCAGCTATTATGGAAGTTTCATCATAAAAGTGTGATTGATTGTTAACTCAGACTCTAGCCCCTTCACCTTCTATAGAGGCTGAGGGATGGAGTTGCAAGTTTCAGGTTTCTGCCCAAGGATTGGTCCATCCTGAAGATCTAGGAGCCTGAAGCCCTATCTGGTGAGAGTCACTTCATTAAAACAAAAGATGCTCCTACAACCCCTATATCTTAGGAAATCACAATGGATTTGAGAGCTCTGTCAGGAACCAGAGACAAAAATTAAGCACATTTAAAAACTTACTTCCAACCCAGGCATGGTGGTGCACGCCTGTAATTGCAGCGGCTTGGGAGGAGGAGGTAGGAGGATCGCAAGTTCAAGGCCAGAAGCAGCCTGCATAACTTAGTGAGACCCTATCTCAAAAAAAAAAAAAAAAAAAAAAAATGGGTTGAGGGTGCAGCTCAATAGTCCAGTACTTGCAGAGCATGCAAGTGTGAGGCCCTGGGGTTGAACCCCCAGTATGGGAAAAAAAAAAAAAAAACCTTACTTCCAAATATTTTGTGAGTTAACAAAGAACTCATAATAGAAATTACTAGCAAAATATGTCAAAACCTGTAAAATGTGCCTGAATCAGTATGGAAAAGTATAGCCTTGGATAGATAGCTATATATACTAGAAACAGGGCAAATATATTAGTCTATTTTCTGTGGCTACAATAAAATACTTGAAGCTGGGTACTTTACAGGGAAAAGAGTTTTATCTAGCTCACAGTTCAGGGGATTCAAGAAGATGTGCTAGCATCCTTGTGAAGGGGCCCATGGTTTCATTATAACATGGTGAAAAAATGGAAAGGAAAATGCAGAAGAGGTCAAATGGTGAGATAGGAAATCAGAGAGATTTAGGGATGACTGCTCTTATTATAACAACCCAGTCTTGAGGAGGACTCACACAGGGTCTTTTGAAAACAATATTAATCCCTTCCAAGGGCAGTGCTCCCACTGACCTAACCATCTTCCACTAGGCCCCACCCTTTAAAAATTCCACCCTTCCCAATGTCATCATTTCAAGGACCAGGATTCCAGTACAGAAACTTTGGGGAACACCTTCAAACCATACCCAAACCATATCATTGAGCTGAACACTTGATTCAAGAAATTAGAAAGGGAAAGATAGGACTCTAAGAAAGCAGATGATACTAATATATATTTAACATAAAGGGAAGAAACAGGGAAACAATAAGAAGCAAATAAACAAGTCTACTCTGAAATGGCAAATCAAATATATGATTTTCTAGTAAGACTACTCAAGAAAAAAGAGATACTACATTTTTTTAAAAAAAAAATAGTAGGATTAGAAAAGTGATCATTTGAGGTGAAATAGAGTTTGAAAAAAATCTTAAATGATTACTATGAACCCAAATTTAGAGAACCAAATTTGCAACTTTAGAAAAATTTGTCAATATTGACATAAAAAGTTATCTGGAACTGAATAGATCTAACATTTAAAAAAATAGCAAAATATCGATCCATATAAATTCCCAGGGTCAGATGATTTTTACCAATGAACACTACCAAAGTTTCAATGAACATAAAATCCTAATTTTATGTAAATTTTATGTAAACTATGTTGTTGTTGGGTGCCCTCAAGTCAGTATCCAACGCACAGAGACCCTACACACCCTACACACCACAGACGGAACACTATTGTCAGTACTTCTCTGCTATTCATAGGATTGTTTTTTAAGGAGTGGGTTGCCAGGTCCTTCTCCCAAGCCTAGAGCATCTGGTGTTTCCAGGCTGTCTCCCACCCAAGTACTAACCAGGCCTGTCCCTGCTTAGCTTCAGAGATCTGACGGGATCGGACGCCACAGTGGTACAGCTGCAGATATGTAAACTATATTAGAAAATAAAATAAAAGAGAAAAATTTCAATCTCCTTTTAGGCATTATTATAACTTTGATCCCAAGAGTTTGAGAAACAATAATAATAGAAAGAAGAATTGTTGTTGTTGTTGTTAGGTGCCGTCGAGTCAGTATCCGACTCATAACGACCCTCGGTACAACAGGGGAAACACTATTGTCAGTGCTTCTCTGCCGTTCATAGGGTTTTCAATGGCGGATTGATTTTTGGGAGGGGGTTGCCAGGTCCTTCTCCCAAGCCTACAGCTTCTGGTGTTCCCAGGCGGTCTCCCATCCAGGTACTAACCAGGCCCAACCCTGCTTAGCTTCTGAGATCTGACAGGATCGGATTTCACAGGGCTACAGCTGCAGGCTTGAAAGAATAGCAGTTGACATACACTGAATTTTTAATTGGGTACTGGAAACTGTTTTAAGAATGTTACTTGGATTATCTCATTTAGTTTCTTCCAAAAACTATACAGTAGGTGTTATTATTAACTATTTGGAGATGAGGAAACTGAGGTACAGAGAGAGTAAATAATGGGCCCAAGTTAGTAATCAGAAATGTCAGAACAAGGATTCAAAGTGAGACTGTCAGAACAGTCTCACTTCAGAGACTGAATTCTTAACCATTATGCTATATTCCTTTCAGCATCTGTACCTGTGAACATATATGTAAATAATAAAGAATGAATATATAGATGCTAAAAATAATAAATAAAATATTATTACATCTAATTAAGCAAAAAAATCCTTTTTGAGGTTCTGGGGGGCTAAACCAAGGGTCTCATGCATACTTTTCAAGCACTTTACCACTGAACTGCACCCCCAACCCCTTTTTGAAATTTTTTATCTTGAGATAGGGTCTCACTAAATTACGCAGGCTGCCTCTGGTCTTGCACTTGTGATCTTCCTGCCTCTGTTTCCTGAGTCTCTGGGATTACATAATTAAGCAAAAATTTAAAACATTTAATCACATTTGAAACTCACTCATGATTTTTAAGAATAAGAAAGCACTTAGAAAACTACAAAGAGTAGAAAGAAGGAGGGAGGGGACAAGCAAAGAAAGGGTAGTGAAGGTTGTGGAAGGTGGGAAGGGGAGAAGAAACAATGGAAAGGGATAAAAGGGGGAGAGGATAATCTCAATGTAAACGATGCAGCTTCATGAGTACATGGGAAAAGTCGGGGAATATAACCCATACATGCATAGGAGTTTTACTACATATTGGTCAAA
The DNA here is from genome assembly GCA_007922755.1 of Pedetes capensis. NCBI lineage: Eukaryota > Metazoa > Chordata > Mammalia > Rodentia > Pedetidae > Pedetes > Pedetes capensis. The sequence goes on along the minus strand of VMDO01005781.1, from coordinate 69,182 downwards.
AGGTTGGATAAACTATGTAAGTTGATGAAAGTATAACCAAAATGATATGATCGTTGCATAATGGAAAAACAAATGCTGCATTACTCTATACCCCACCAACATTCGTCAATAAAGGAAAAAAAGAAAAATAAGAAAACTAGTCATAGAAGAGAAGCTCCCTACTCTGATAATAGGCATCTATTAAAAGGAGATATATTACAGCGAGATTTAAATTTTCCATTAAATTCAAGAGAACAAAAGGATACCCCTATCATTATTTCTTTTCAGCACTGTACTGGAGATTATACCAAGCAAAATAAGTCAAGAAAGAAAAGTAAACATTAAGGATTAAAAAAATAAAACAAGCCCCTATCCTCAGACAATGTTATTATACACATAGAATATCTAAGAAATATGTCATACATTAGAATTGAAAAACAAAATGCTTCAGAAAGATTCCTAGAGACAAGATCAATATATAAGAAACTGTTGGGCTCTTATTCCATTCACGATAGTAACAAAGTATATTCAGTTAATAAAAAATATACTTAGGTGGCAGGCACGATGGTGAACACCTGTAATCTCTGAGGCTCGGGAGGCAGAGGCAGGAGGATCGCAAGTTCGAGACCTGAGGCAGTCTGTGTGACTTAGTGAGACTCTGTCTGAAAAAGTAAAAAAATGGGCTGAGGGTGCAGCTCAGTGGTCTGGCACTTGCAAAGCAGGCAAGCACAAGACCCTGAGTTCAAACCCCAGTACCACCAAAAAAATATTTAGCATCTGCTTTTTCCAGGCATTGAACTGTAATTCAATATAGTATGCACAAGACTGTCATGAAGTATTAAACTTTCTGGAAAGATATGAAAGAAGATCAAATGAAGACAGACATCATGTCATGGGAGGACTCAATATTGTATATGGGACAACTCTCCAAATTAATCTATACATTCAGTAAAAGGGCAATCAAACCCAAAATAATTTTAATTGGAATTTGACAGTGTGACTCTAAAATCAATATAAAAAAGCAAAGGAATAAGGATATATGAAATAATTTTAAAGAAGGTCCAAGCATTTGCCATATATCAAGTTATTATAAAATCAAAATAATTAAGAGAGTGAGCTCTTGGCACTAATCTTCACTTTGAGGTGGGTGGGGTGTGACTCACCTGGGACACAGTTTTGTAGACCCTGAGCTACCCAAAGGTACTGGTAACATCTACCAACAGCTTGGTTTTTGCCACATCATAAAGCTGACTTTCCTTCTACCCTTTGTAGAAGAGCCCCTATATAAAATAGAAAACAAATTTAGTTCTTTGTCTGGACAATGTAAATAGTTTCCTGACAGTAGTCTATAAAATGGAATGTCAAGTAGAAGAATCTTTGACAATCCTTTGCAGAACAAAATAGAAACTGGAATTTACCCAGGAAGGGTAGGAAGACATTTCAGAGACAAAGGCCAGTCATGGGATCCTTGAATGGCCTTTGTTAACCAGAAGTGGTGGACCAGGATGAGCCATTTGCCACAAAGAGAATCGGGGCTGGAGGGTAGTGGTATTAGATAATGTCCTTGGATGGCAGAATCAGCCTTTTCATTTTCTCCACCTCCACCTCCCTTCCCTCCAAATATTTGGAGGAGATTCCATTGGAATGATCCTTTCCCTGGGGCTGAGAAGTAACAAATCAGCCAGCCAGATTAGGGCAAGAACTCAGTTATTTTGGGCATTAATATTAAGTGGGATTTATGACAGATGGAGTACTTATTAATTTGTTCTATTAGTGTAGCAATTCATAACAGCAAAGAAAATGCCATCCCAGTACACTCAAGGATATCTTTAGTCCTTTCTCTTGGAGAAGGCCAAGTCTTGGTATTTCTCAACTTCTTTCTGTCTCTCTCTGCATCCCTCTTTCCTCCCTCCCTCCCCCCTTTCTCTTTCACACACACAGACACACACAGACACACACACACACACACACACACACACACACTCATGCACACATATACTACACTCTTCATCCACAGAAACCAGACTGCCCTCAGCTTGTGAACCCACAGCTCCCACTAATTCCAGCAGGAATTGTGGGCATGGTACTGGGGGACAAAATGTGACCCATGTCCTATTAATTAGTGCTACACCATAGGAATGGAATTTGCAGCTAACAGAAAGAGTCCTGTGTTCCAGCCATCTGCTGTGGAACTCCAGAGCAGCCAGAGCCCTCACAGGGCTAGTTGTTTGTCAGCAAGGCCCTGAATTTTAGCCCAGCCACTCATCTTTTTGTGCTGCCACATAAGAAATAAGAGCTTTCCTTGCCAACATTTTTTACTATATGGCTGTTCTTTTATTATTAGGCTTTTGAGACCAGAGGACCCCAGCAGCCTTCTATAACCCCTCCTAAAAAGGGAGTTCAGCATACAGATGTGGATCAGCTCTACCATAGAGCTCATGATCAAATAATGCAGGAAGCTGGCCCACAGAGCAGGAAGCCTCCTCTCTGTTTACCAGTTCTCACTTAGGAAATGTGAAGGCTAAAATGGGTGATGCACAAGCCAACATCGGAGAACAAAGTGGGGAGAGCACATGAACGACATTCACCATAGTTGTAATGATACAGTCCATCCCGTATCCTGACTCGAGTTGCTTCACTCTCTAGCTATCACTCTGTCAAATCCAATGTACCAGTCTCAATTTGAATTTAGGAGTTTCAGACAGTGATTAGATAATACTGGCATCTGATTAGTCATTCATCCTGCATTCATTCATGTACTCTCTCTCTCTCTCTCTCTCTCTCTGTATATATATATGTATGTATATACATATACACATATATATGTATATATATATTATTTTTTTTTTACTATTAAAAACCAATTATCATACTCAACCCAAGGACAATCCTAGAGAAAGAGAGACAAATAACATCAACCTAGGTAATAGGAGGCTATACTGGATTTATGTTGGTGGTGCTGGAATAGAGTGCACAAAAATTTTCAAGAATTGTCCTTTAGGTTGGATCTTGAAAGGCAAGTATTTAGGGTATATTGGTGATGCCTCTTCTGGTTAGTGTGTTTCCCTTCATCAAAACATCCCAGAAAATTTTTGTCATCGTGATAAAAGCGAGGCACCCACTGATTTTTGAAGGATCTTATTTCACCAAAATGAAACAATAGTTCTAATAAAAAAGTGCTCCATTCTCTGAAATTAATAGACCATCCTGAACATTTTTAATCACAAAGGTAATATATATTTTCCCTAATTTGTAACATATAGAAATAAAAATGAACAAAAATCCAGCTATTAGAGGAAACAAATTCTATTTCAGTATTTTCTTCTTTCGTTTTCTATGAGTAGACTTTTGTTTGGCTTATTTTGCACAAAACTAGGATCACATACTGTACATATAATTTTATAGCCTGGTCTTTTTCATTTAACATTCTATTCTAAGCAATTTCTACATTCTCAAAGACTCTGTGAGAATAGCACTATTAATAGCTAAAAAACATTCCATTATATGGATGGGCCACAATTATTTCAACTATTTCCCCACTACTGCAAATTTAGGTCACATCTATTCTTTTGATCTCCATATGGCAATAAATAACCAAGGACATAAATCCATCTGCACATCTGTAATTACTTCTTTATGATAAATTTCTAGAAGTACAATAACGGGAACAAAAGTCTTATGTTTTTGGGACTCTTGACACCTAATTCTGAGTGTCTTTACAAACATAAACGTAGTAACTACTACACAATAAGTGCTTTATAAATATTTATCCTTTATTCAATCAATGAAAAAGTGATTTTTAGATTCTTCATAAAACTATTCCTAAAAGTTGCCATGCTTGAGCCATGTCGTTGATGTTGTTGTTAGGTGCCTTCAAGTCGGTATCCTATTTATAGTGACCCTGTGTACAATAGGCCAAACACTATTGTCAGTGCTTCTCTGCTGTTTCAATGGCAAATTGTTTTTTGGGAGTGGGTTGCCAGGTCTGTCTCCCAAGCCTACAGCACCTGGTGTTCCCAGGCGGTCTACCATCCAAGTACTAACCAGGCCCAACCCTGCTTAGCTTTCAATATCTGACAGGATCCGATGCCACCGGGCTAAGGCTGCAGAGAGACTGCTTGAGCCATAGGAAACTCAATAACTTTTGGGCAGTAAACAAACACTGGGTTAGAGGAACTAGTGAATTTGCAAATAACATTGAGAAGCATATATAGACCATGAATTTTGTCAAAAGTTGAGTTATATATATATTTATCTGGTGGAAAATTATGTGGCCAAAATAATGTTGGAGAAGAATAACTACAGTGTCCCCCTCTTACCTGCAGAGGATACATTCTAAGACCCCAGTGGATGCCTGAAACTACTGAGAGAACTGAACCTGACATGTCCTATTCTTTTTCCTGAACCTGACATATACTTTCCTGAACCTGACATATACATATACTATTCTTTTTCCTATACATACACAGCTATAAAATTTAATTTATAAATTAGGCATAGTAAAAAATTAAAAATAATAAAATGGAACAATTATACTATAGTAAGTTATGTGAATGTGCTCTCAAAATATCCTATTGTACTCAGCCTTCTTATGATGATGATGTGAGTTGATACAATGCCTACAGAATGAGATGAAGTGATGCAGCATTAGGCTATCATACAGTTACTCAAACACAAACACTGTAATACCACAACTGAGTCATTCTGATAATTGAGACAGCTATTAAGTAACTAATAGGCAGATAGTGTATACAGCATGGAAGCACTGGACAAAGGGATGATCAACATCCTGGGTAGGGTGAAGTAAGATAACATAAGGTTTCATTATGCTATTCAGAAAGACAGCTAATTTAAAACTTATGAATTCTTTATTTCTGGAATTGTCCACTTAACATTTTTGGACCTTAGCTGACTGCAGGTAACTGAAACCACCGAAAGTAAAACTATGGATAAATGGGGACTGCTGTAAAGTCAAGGCAGTTTTAAAAATACATAGTCAAATAGTTTTGTAGACCCAAAAGCAACTTTAAGAAAAACATGTCCAGAATTAAATTAATAATTTACAAAAATACATAGGGCATACTAATTATTATATTTAAGGGTTTGGCTATAAGAGTCTAGCAGTAATAACAAAACCCAATATACACAGAGATACATGCACATCCATATTTATTAGGGATCTACTCATGATAGCCAAGTTATGGCATCAGCCTAGGTACCTATCAACAAGTGAATGAAGAAAATGTGCTATAAATACACAGTGGAGTCTTATTTAGCCATTATGATTTGAAGGAAAATGGGTGGAATTAGAGATCATCATGTTAAGTAAAATAAGCTAGGCTCAGAAAGACAAATATCAAGTTTTCACTCATATGTGGAATCTAGACCAAAAAGTAATGACTGGAAAGCAAAGAGGAATATTCAGAAGGGGAGAGGAGCCAGCATGAAGGAGGAGAGGGGATGGGAGGGTTAGAGGATGATCAAGATCAAGGAACATGATATGCATGCATACGAATGTCACAGTGAGACCCATTACTATGTAGAATGCATACATGCTAATTTAAAAAGTCAACATACCATATCTCCAGTTTACAGCATAACCATTTTTGGATGTGGTAAAAGGATAGCCCATCAGTGGGTTGGCTTTATGTTAAGGAATCATACCAGTTCACTACTTTCCAAAAAATTCTAGTGAAAAATCAGAATCTTCTGTATTAAGTCACCTTGTGCATCACTGTGGGGAAATATCTGACAGAAACTTATGGGAGAAATGATTTGTTGGGGCACATGGTCTGAGGATTTTGGTCTATAGAAGCAGGGAGGCATTATGGCAAGGCAGGCAGCAGTGCCCATGGTGGAGGATTTCACATCCTGGCAGGTTAGAAGAAGTGAGAGCTCACCAGGGGCCCATGTAAAACCTCCAAAGGTGCCTCCCCTCAGTGACCTGCTTTTGCAAACTTAGGATTCACCTCAAAAAGTTCCACAGGCTCCAGAAATAGCACCCCTCAATGGGGGCCAAGTGTTCAAACACAGGACCTCTGGTGGACATTTTAGAGTTAAACTATAATACTTCCCAAAGCTGCATTTTCTCTTGATCTTACAACATAAACATACATACACACATACACACACGCACAAACTCTGAACCAAACAGAGTTAATCAAGCCTGTTGTTTCTGCAGTGCATTTGTGTATAATGGCAAGCACAAATGAGATGAGATGCCTTGGTGCAGTCTCTCTCTCTCTCTCTCTCTCTCTCTCTCTCTCTCTTTTTTTTTTTTTGTGGTACTAGGGGTTGAACCCAGGGCCTCATGCTTGCATGCTTTGCAAGTGCTGTACCACTGAGCTGCACCCCCAGCCTATTTCTTTTACTTTTTTGAGATTGGGTCTTGCTAAATTACACAGACTGCCTCTGGTCTCGAACTTGCGATCCTCCTGCCTCCGCCTCCCGAGTCACTAGGATTACAGGTGTGCCTGGCTTGCAGTATCTTTTTTATATATAAATAGCATCACAGTTGACTGCCTCAGCCATTGGAACTAACTTCCCACTTTAAGTTTTAGAGTACAAGAGAAAACAGAACCTGCAGTGATTTGGGGAGTTTGCTAAAAAGGTCGGATGGAGTATGCACTTCTTTTAAGTGCTTAAGGATTATATAGAGATGACAGACAAAACTGTGATAAGAAATAAAAAGGGAACCGGGCACAGTGGTGCGCGCCTATAATCCCAGCGACTCCGGGGGTGAAGGCAGGAGGATTGCAAGTTCCATACCAGAGACAGTTTGTGTAACTTATCAAGGCCCTGTCTCGAAAAGTTAAAAAATGGGCTGAGGGTGCAGCTCAGTGTCCAGCACTTGCAAAGCATGCAAGCACAAGGCCCTGAATACAAACTCTAATACTGCAAAAAATAAATAAATAAATAAGTAAAAATAAAAAGGTATGCAGATGTTAGCCATTTGTTCAGTCACCTGATGGATGTTGTGAGGAAACACATTACAAACCAGACAGTAACTTGGTGATTTTTTCTCCTATAAAATTCATAGCAGCAAATTATAGACATTATTATTTTATAAATCCTTTCAAAAGTGAGTGGAGTAAAAGAAAAAAAGCTCAGCTGACTATGGATAATTTTTCTTTTATTCTAGTTTAAATGCATACTGTTTGACAGATTTATGATGTGATAGTGCAATTAAGGCATGGGATGGACTACAGGTGACAAGAAGGGTGACCTGCAGGCCATGTTCAGTGAGTGTCACACTGACATGGCAGCGAGATATGGGAACCCAGTGATGCCCTGAGTATTTGTGAAAGAAAATTTCTTAATGAATGGTATAAATTTCATCAGTAATAATTCTATACAATAGTTTCAAAATTTTAAAACATTATTTTCTGAAAAATATTGTCACGGTAAACCTGAAATCACATCATATCCAGTTCAAGACAGCACAGCAACAGCTACAGAGTGTGGACAGAGACAGTGTCCCCTGCAGGTCCAGGGGAGAGTCTGTCCCAGGAGATAACCCCACAGTCCTATTCCACAACTTCCCTGGTACTGCTGCCATTGCTGGATTCCTTCATGCATACCTTCCTCACCATACTGTTTTCAGACCCAGTCCTCATAAGTCTCTCTATATCCTTTTACCACCACAAGCAGATTATTTCTCAACCCTCTTTTCCAACTTTTCCCTTAAGAGTCAGTTTCCATTCTGAAAACAAGTGTCATCTTCATCCTAATCACGGGAAATGGTGAGCGGAATATTCATTTCCTTTCAATATGAGAAAAGATTAAATCCAGGAAAAACTACACACCAAGAGAGAAGAAGTAAGCAACCCCCGAGGTGGGAGAGAATAATCCACCTTTGTACTTTAGACAACTCCAGACACAAGTCCTGGAAAAGGGCACCCATATCTCCAGGAGTGTTTAAACATGGCTGGAATACTGCAAGATAATATAAAGCTGATTATCGTTGCTGAGCACACATGCTACTTACCTTTGGTAAGACTTTTTCTGAACTTAAACAATGGATTTCCAATATTAATCTTAAGGTTGATTCATAAAAAGTTCAGATGGATTCTGGATTAAAATTTCAATACCCACTGCAAATTCTCAGTCCTAATGTCCTTCACAATTCAATATGCAAGGCTTCACAAGGTAAGCATAGAGTTCCAGGCTCTGTTTCACATTCCAGAATGCCATTTCTGAAAATATAACAGGTTGGTGAGATTATGATTGAATAACAAATGTATGTCTTCTCCACCAGACCTGGGGGGATGCATTACTCTCCTTCTACATTGCATTCCTTAAATTATGTTCCCAACTAGAGTTTCAGAGACTACCATAGTCACACTATGCAGAGTGGTATAACCAGGAGGCTAAAACAATTGTATACTTTTCCTGTATGGATGACAATTAAAGGAGTAAAATGCTCAAGATTATACCCATTATCAGCTTTTGTTATGGTTTGGATTTTAAATGTCCCCCATGGGGCTGGGATTTAGCTCAGTTTGTAGAGCACTGCTCTGCAGTCTCTGAGGTCCCAAGTTCGATTCCCAGCACCACAGAAACAGGAGAAGGACGTGGCAACCCACTCTCAGGCAACTGCGAAACAATCAGCCATTGAAAACCCTATAAGGGCCACTATAAGTTGGACACAACTCAACGGCACCTAACAACAACAACAACAAAGGCCATGGGTTGAAGACATGGTCACCATCCTGTGGAACTATTAGGAGGTGATAAAACTTTTAGAAATTGGGCCTTGTGGGAGGAAGTTAGTTTATTGGGACATATCCTTGTAGAGAATATTGGCACCCTGATCTCTCTTTCCTCTCTCTTTTGGCACCCTGGCTGCCATAAAGTGAGCAGCTTTGTTCCTTTATGTTCTCCCTGCCATGACATTCTGCTTCACAACAGATCCAAAGCGATAGAGTCAAGCAACCAGGGACTGAAGCCTGTGAAACCATGAGCCCAAATCATTTTTTCTTCCTTATAAATTGACTTTCTCAGGTATTTTGTTACAGTGATTGAAAGTTGACTTACATAACCAGTTACTCTTTTTTTTATTGGAAATTTTTAATGTACACCTTAATGTGATTCATTCTGACATACTCTTCTCTTTTCAAAAGATTCTCTGTACATGGATTTTTCAAGTGTGTTACAAGGAGAAAGGCTTTAGGAAGTTGGTAAATCTCAGTTACTATTGTTGTTAGGTACCATTGAGTTGGTGTCCAACTCAAAGCAACCCTACCTACAATGGGAAAAAGAGTATTGTTAGTGCTTCTCTTCTATTTATAGGGTTTTCAATGGATGATTGTTTTTTGGGAGTGGGTTGCCAGGTCCTTCTCCCAAGCTTACAGCAGCTGGAGTTCCCAGGTGGTCTCCCATCCAAGTATTAACCAGGCCCAACCCTGCTTAGCTTCCAGGACTTGACAGGATCAGATGCCACAGGGGTACCACTGCAGGCTAAGGTGTAGCCCAGGCTGGCCTTGAACTCATGAGCCTCCTGCCTCATGCTCTTCAGTAAGTTGATTACAGCATGTGCTACCATGGTTGGCTCAGTTACTATGTCATGATTTTATTGAAGTTGAACACACAGAAAGGCAAGGTGACACATCACCAAGAATGCCAGGAGAAAATTACAATACCTTTGTGAAGTTCTTGTTCCTAAATACACATTGATCCCCAAAGAATGAACAAATTTGCAAGGTTGCAGTTTGATTTAATAAGTTTGTTCTAGGATCACAAATACAATAAATGATTAGGAGAAAGGAACAAAGTTTCTAGAAGAATGTGTTGAACACAAGGAACTCTTTCACTGTTGCATAATCCAAGTGAAATTTTACTATAATGAAACTATTTAACTCCCTGTAATGTGGTTCAGTTCCTTAATGCTTTATCCAAGAATAACAGTAATTCGAACAATCAAGAAAGTATCTATTGTGATTTCTTAAGAAAGGTGCAGCTCTTTATTTTTAAAATATTTGTTTATGTAATCAATGACTTTGGACTTGCAGGGTAATGTTCATGTAATTGAGTGATGCAGTTGTATGGCAGGAACCAAGTAGAAGTAATTTAAACACAGATGTAGAATGATTGCTCAAAAAGAATACAAAAGTCCTATGTACTGAAATTAGTCTGGATTGAAAACCAAAAATACTATATAAAAATCATTATTTTGCCTGAGATTTTTCTGAGCAGAATCAACATTGTCTCTTTAAGGTCATAGAATCTCTGAAGTAAAAATGATTAAAGGCAATTAAATAGGGTAATAAGGTAAGTGGATTTTTATGGGTCTGCCTCGGATTTTCTTGGTTTTAACAATGAAAATCTCAAATCTTAGAAAATCCCAGAATCTTGGGCAAATTGAGATAGTTGGTCAGTCTACTCTTTGGATTCATAAACCTCCTCTTTGACATAAACTACAAAAGACTTAAATTTCACACGGTTCTAGTCTCCACCATGAGTTAAGATATGTGTTCCTATAATCTATTCTTGTTCTGTATTCTGCAACAAAATGGTTTAGTCCCTCTTCCACCGACTAGCTCTGGACATTCAAAGGCCCCCTCTCATCCCACATTTCCCCAATCTATTCTCTACTCTCTAGGTTAAGTTGACCCAGCTCCTTCACCTCTTGCTTAAGCATTCTTGTTTCATTGGTAACCCATTACCCTCCTCTGGGCAGGCTCATCTATCCTTGTCCCCCAAATAATGACATCCTAAATGCAAGCAAGGACTGGGGTTTAAGTCAGCTGATAGAGTGCCACACTGCACTCTCTGAGGACTCAGGTTCGATCCTGAGCATCACAAAAATGAGAGAAGGACTTGGCAATCCACTCCCTAAGCAATCCCAAAGTGATCTGCCATTGAAAACTCTATGAGTGTCACTATGAGTCGGACTCGACCCAATGACAACAACAACACAACATAAGCAAAATGTTGCTAAAGATCATTCAAAAGCAACTACAGAAGTATATAGACGGGGAACTTCTGGAAAATCTAGCCAGATTCAGAAGAGGGAGGGAACCCAGGGTCATCATTGCTGATGTCACATGGATATTAACCAGAAACAGAGAATAAAAGAAAGATGTCTATCTATATTTTATTGAATATGCAAAAGGATTTGACTATGTGGATCATAACAAATTATGGATAACATTGCAAAGAATGGGAATACCACTGCTCTTAATTGTACTCATGAGGAATGTGTATGTGGACTAGGAGGCAGTAATTCGAACAGTACAAGGAAACACTGTCTGGTTTAAAGTCAAGAAAGGTGTGTGTCAGGACTGCATCCTTTCACCATACCTCTTCAATCTCTATGTTGACCAAATAATCCAAGAAGCTGGACTTTATGAAGAAGAATGCAATTTTATGATTGGAAGAAGATTCATTAACAACTTTCATGATGCAGATGACACAACTCTGCTTGCTGAAAGTGAAGAGGATTTAAAACATTTACTGATGAAGATCAAAGAACACAGCCTTTAGTGTGGATTGGGCCTCAACATAAACAAAACAGAATCCTTATAACTGGGCCAATAAGCAACTTCATGATAAATGGAGAAAACATTGAAGTTATCCAAGATTTTCCTTTACTCGGTTCTACAATCAACACCCATGGAAGCAGCAGTCAATAAATTAAAAGATGCATTGCATTGGGAAATGCTATTGCAAAAGACCTCTTAAAGTGTTGAAAAGTAAAGATGTCACATTGAAGATGAAGGTGCACTGACTCATACCATGGTAAATTTTCAGTGGCTTTATATGGTTGTGAAAGCTGGAAGTTGAATAAGGGAGACAGTAAAAGAATTGATGCTTTTGAGTTATGGTGCTGGAGATGAATATTGAATATACTGTGGACTACCAAAAGAGCCAACAGATCAATCCTAGAAGAAGTGCAACCAGAGTGTACCTTGGAAGCAAGGATGGCTAGAATGTACATTTAGACATGTAGTTAGGAGGGACCAATCTCTGGAAAAGGATATCATGTTTTGGAGAGTGGAAGGTCAACCAAAATAAAGGAAAACTCTTAACTAGATGGATTGACAACAGTGTCTGCAACAATGAGCTCAAACATAAAAAAAGATCATGTGTCTGGCACAGTGTCAAGGAGTGTTTCATTCTGTTGTACATAGAGTCACTATGAGTTGGACCCAATTTGACAGCAACAGCAAAAAACTGAGCTCAAACCTCTGCCTATTGCCTGAGCAGAGTCCACGAGCCTCTGCTCTGCCTTGGGTATCATGTTCCCATGTGTACAAACTGACGTTCCTTTAGCTCATTTGGCTACCACCTCCCACTATTAAATAACAGTACAATTCATGTCAACAGAAAGCCATGGAGATTTTTTTTTACACATGCTGTTAGTCAAAGTTCTACTATCCCATTGTTGTGCAATTGCTCTTTAGATCCAAACACCACACATTGATCTTTAGACTGAACCCATTATTCCAGCCCATGATTCCAGCTTTGGGTCATAATTCTATCAACCAAATTATTCACTCCAGTAATTTGGTTCCAGGTTAATGCAATGTGCAAATGTTTTCTCCCTGTCAATATCTGCTGTCATTCAAATCACTGGCAGAAATGTTGACTAGGTCAGGGTGGAAAACCAGGTTATTAGTAAGAGCATAGCTATTTCCTGCATAAAGACAGGTATTCACATAGGTCCTTTGTTTTAAAATAGTCTCTAGGGCTTTCCCTTCCAGATTTTAGGGGAATCCTTGAAACCAGGAAAGAAAGTACAAATGTACTGGAGCAATACTTCATTTTCAACCAACAGTGAGCAAAGCACAGAGTTTAAATCATCAGTGCAGTACGTCCAGGGTTGCTGACTCCTCTATTGAAGTGCACAGGAGGCTTCCCCTTGCCCATCTTTTCTGAAGTTAGGCATAGCCACGTGACTTGCATCAGCCCATGACATGCAGGTGGAATGAAATGCAGTATACTCTGGCAGAAGCTTAAAAGCCAGTTGTGTGTTTTGTGATATTTCCTTAAGGAAGAAGATGTTAGGATGTATAGTTCATTAACCTGGGTCTCTGAGAGAACACAATGACTAGAGTCCCTCTGCTGACTCATATTAGACATGCAGGCTGAAGAGGAAATAAAGCCTCTGAAGTTTTAGATGTTTTATTACTGTGTGTGACTTTGCCTATCCTGATTGTTACATTGAGGATGCAATCCTCAGCAAGATGCTGATAGTATAGATAAGGAGATAAAGCATACCCACTATAAGAGTGAGAAATAAATTAATGTGTGGTAAAAATCTAAATTGGAAGGTAGAGACAATTAGCAATAAGATCTGGTGTTAAAGGTAAATCACTAAGGCAATGTATGAAAAGAGTAAAAGGAGAGCTCAATATGGGTTTGTGGTTCTCAGAAAACTGAAAATTATATAATTTATTGAAAGGTATTATAGAAAATGGTTCTACAAATATGTCGACTGTCCTCTTTTAAAATTGTAATAAAGGTATGGGCTTGATTTATGGGACCATTTTACATGTATTTGCTTTTAGCCTTTACAATAGCCAGCACTAATAAGGCACTTAGTTTTTTTGTTTGTTTTTTTTAATGGACAGGTTATAGGTCTCAGTCCTTCAGAAATGGATAGATTTAACACTTTGCTAAGACGGAGAAATCATTCTCTCCAAGAGTTTTACAGAAACCTCAGCAATTTTGGTAATGCAGATGAAATAGAACTGATCTTAGCACCCACTTAAGATACAATCCACTTTATTTTACAGAAAGGTCCATTGTTACAACTATAAAGGGAAATACTGGCCCAAACACACAATATTAGGCTGATCTAGCAAAAATATGGCCTTGTTTATTTTTAAAGTACATTGAGCCTCTTTCTATCCTTTTACAGGGATGGAGAAAGTCTGGTAGTAACTGGAATACTCATTCACTAATTCATCACAGATTTACCAAGCAACTGCTCTGTGAGAGGGATTGTGCCAGATGTGCCTATTCATTAAACAACAGATTGAGGGTCTGTCCTCAGGGAGCTTATAATCTAGAAGAATGGGGGTGGATATATGTTTGGTTGGTTAGTTTGGGGATTTTTTTTCTCACTATGTAGTCTAGGATGGCCTTGAACTCTCAATTCTCCTATCTCAGTTTCCCAAGTGATTAGGATTACAGGAATGTGCCACCATATGTGGTTTTTAGAGGAGTGTGTTATTAGCTTTCTGTCACTATAACAGAATACCTATAATGGTAAATTTACAAAGAAAGAAAGTTTATTTTGGCTAACAGTTTTAGGGGTTGCAGCCCATGATCAATTGGCCCTTTGCTTTGGGTCTGTGGCAAGACAGCACCACATCATGACGGAAGTATGCAGAGAGCCATAGTGCTCCTCTCACGGACAAGAAGTGAAAGAGAAAATGAGGAACAGCCTGGGATCCCACAATCAACTCAGGGAACACTCCCAAATCACCCAAGGACCTGCCACAAGGCCAACCTTTCAAAAGTCCTACCACCTCTAATAGCACCAACCTGGGGACCAATACTTTAACACATTGCCTTTGAAAGACATTGAAGATCCAAACTGTAGCATTCCACCTCTGTACTCCAAAGGTCCATGTCTATCTCGTAATGAAAAATGTGTTCATTTCATCCCCAAAGGCAGCCAAAATCTTAACCATTCTAGCATTGCTCAAACATCCAAGTGCAAAGTCTCCAAGACTCAAGGCAGACTCAGCTGTGATGCTCCTGTAAAAATCAAAAAGAAATTTACATTCTTCCAAGATACAATGGTGAGAATGGCACACAGTATACATTCCATCACAAAATGGAGAAATAAGGAAATAGAAAGAAGGGATTGATTTACAGTAAGGCCAAAACCCAGCATGACAAACATTGACTCCAAAGTCTCCTTATCCAGCATCTTGGGTATACTATGGCAGAATGTGTCTTCCAAGGGTTTGAATAGCCTTGCCCCTATGGTCTTCCTGGTTTCAACCCACATAGCCAGTCTTTTAAGCTGACTTTGTACACTGCCTGTTGATTTTCCCATGGCCATTGCACGTTGTTTGCATCTCTACCTTTCTGGGTTCCCCACTACAGCTTTGGTTTCATTTCCACAGCTCCACAGCTTGTCCTGTCAAAGTCTGCTTCTAGGGACTCCAACCCTACAACACACTGCCTGTTTCCCCAGGTTTTCCTTTGAAATCTGTGAAAGCCTCCATGATTCCATAACTCTTATACTGTACATGCCTGCAAAATCAACATCATGTGTACAATGTCAAGGTCTTCTGCCAGCCTGAGTTATACCTAGGCCCAATTGAACCACAGCTGCAGCAGCCTCTGAGTGCCTTACCAAGTGAACATAGGAAAATAAATCTAGGGTAAATGAGTCCCTAGGTAGTCATGTGTGGGCAGACCTGGGGATCTTTTCTCAAAAGTCTCTGCCCCCAAAAGTCTTTGGAAAAAAATTACATTTCTACACCTTTGAGCCTGTGAGGGATGATGCCATCTTATAGATTCCTGAGATGTCTTCCAGGGATCTTTCCTATTTTATCAGTGCTAGCAACCACATCCTCCATGGCCACACCCTAACAAGCACTCCTATTCTACCCAAAAGTGTTAGTGCTTCAAATCTTCCTGCTCTGCTCCTTCGCTCCTGATTCTCATTTTAAATTTGGCTAAAAGCATCTAGTAATAGCCATGCCATAGCCTGAATATTATGCTGCCTTGAAATTTTCTCCATGAGATAAACTAATCCATCATCTTTAAGCTTAGCCTCCTGCAGTATTTCAGGGCATGGACAAAGAACATGGACATTCTTTGACATAGTATAGCAAGGATGGCCTCTAGTCCAGCTCCCAATAGAGTTCTCATTTTCATCTGAAAAGCCATCAGCATGGATTTTATTGTTACAGTCTCATCAGCATTCTAGACTTCTGAGCACCCACTAGAATTGCCCATTACAACATTCTAGGCTTTTGCTAGCCCACTCCTCCAAACTTTTCCAAACTCCTATTATAAACCAATTCCAAAGGCTTCTCTATATTGTCAAGTATAGCATATAGTCATAGCAAAGACATCCCTCTTCCTTGATACTAATTTTTGGTATAGTCATTTTTCCATCACTTTAGTAAAATACCTGAGATAATCAACTTACAACTGCAGAAAACTTTCTCTTCATTTTGGCTTACAGTTCTGGAGGTTCCAATCTTCAGTTGCTCCCTTTCTTTGGGCTTGTGATAAGGCAGTACATCATGGTGGAAGCACACCATAGAGCCAAGTTGCTTACTTCATGGCCAGGAAGCAAAAGAGTAAATGAGCAAGAGCATGGGATCCCACAATCACCTTCAAGGGCACACCCTCAATGATGGAAGGACCTCCCATAACACTCTGTCTCATAAAGGTTCCAATACCACCAACAGGGCTACAATGGGGAACACTAGAGATTGAAATGATAACAAGGAAGAACTTACAGAGAGTGAAGAGGCAGTTAAGAAGGACCTTCTAAGTAGAAGTAACACCATGCATTCCCTATCCCAAGGCAGGAAAGGACTTGGAGTGTTCAAGGAAATCATAGTCCCATGTATATCTATCAAGCATTAAAAAGGTCTTGAGATGAAGTTAGCATTGGGTAGACCTTATAGCCCTTGTTAGAGAGTTTTGTTTTTGCATTTATTTTTTGTTTTGTTTTGTTTTCATTTTGTCCAAAATGCCAAGTTTTGAACAGAGGGTGTGACATGACATACTTTCCATTTTAAGAAAGTCATCTGCCTGCTGTGTGAAGAATGGATTGCAAGATTTAGAGTACAGAAAGAAGATTAAGAACTATTTCAGTAGTCTGAGCAAGATGTAACAAATGATCTAGACTGAAGCAGCAGTAATAGTAATGATACAAAGTAAATAGACTGGAAATACATTTGGAAGTAAACTTTTCAGGAATAAATATTACGATATGTATGGGGGATAATGGGTGTAAAGGAGAAATCTCAGTTTCTGGCATGAGTGACTTCTGCATTTCATGCAGTGGGGAAAAGAGGAGGAGCAGCCAGCTTAAGGAACAAGAGTTCTCTGTTGAGACATTCAAGTGTAGCTGTTGAATGCTAATTTGATATACAGGTCTGACACTCAGCAGAACAGAGTGGGTGAGATTTAAACCAGGGATTCATCCACTTAACATTGATGCTATGCTGTGGAAGAAAGCTTGAGGGTGTGTAAAGTGGCTGTGGTCTCAAACAAGGGATGATGGCTGTGCAGTACAGGATAAGGATGAGAATATAAGCTTGGGAAATGTGAGGAAAACCCACAAATGTTCTTGTGACTCAAGATGAAGTTGGGCCAAAAGTCAAATGAGCTTAAGAAAATAATTCTTGACATCCATTGATCCGACACCAGGCCAATATGAGAACATGGAAATAACTGTACCCACTCCATTTCCCCAAACCACATTTCAAACAAGAAACATCTCTGTGCCTGTCTCCATACAACAAACTTCATTTTCAACTTTTTTCTTTTTTTTATTGGACATTTTTAATGTACACTTTAATGTGATTCATTCTGACATGCTTTTCATTGTGGTGTTTACATATATATGCATTTTGATGTACATTATTCATATAGGTGCCCCCTTACCCTCTTGTATGCTTCCCCCCCACCTTCCCCATCTAAGTCTTCTCTATCATTTACTTGGTAATATTTTTCTATATGTACTTGAGTTCCAGTTCTGTTTAAGATAGAAATTTTTCCTGTAGCGAACTTTGTCATTATCTTGTCAGAACAATCGCATGCATTTTCTAGACCATTTATATTGACACCATTCTTAGCTTTTTTTTTTTCATTTTATTTTGATCTGACCTTTGAATAGGATGTTTCCTTCATATAATTTTGATTCAATTCCCACATATGAGTGAGAACATGTGGTGTTTCTCTTTCTGAGCTTGGGTTTGTTCACTTAAAATAATTTTCTCTAATTCCATCCATTTTGTTGCGAATGACCTTATTTCATTTTTCTTGATTGCTGAGTAGTATTCCATCGTGTATATGTACCATAGTTTTTTTATCCATTCTTCTGTTGAGGGCACTTTGGTTGATTCCATATCCTTTTATTAAAAGTTTCATCTCCCACTTGATGATTATTTTTCAAAAAAATAACATTTTTGTCACTTTACAAGTCTTACTCATCCAAACAATTTTGGGAGAATAATGCTTCCCAAATACCAAACTGAAACAAAGAGCTCACCAGTGCATAGCAAAATGAGAAAACTGGAGCATATATATATATATATATATATATATATATATATATATATATATATATATGTATGTATGCGCCAACCAACAGAGGGTAGCCACCTATCATTTCCGAGGAAAGATGCCTCTTTATTCTGAAATCAGTTCAGTCCTACCATTTTGGTATTAAATTATCTCTTATTTTATGAAATAGTGGTGCATTGGTCATTTTCCATTACAAGAAATACATGAGATTTGGTACTTTATAAAGAAAAGAGGTTTATTTGGCTTTGGGTTTGGAGGTTGAAGGTACAAACGGCATGGTACTGGTTCTGGTGAGCCAGTCATGGGTGCAGAGCCTCATAATGATGGCCTGACAATGGCCGAAGTGTGAGGAGACATGGCATGGTGAGACTGAAGATGGGGAAGAGCCAGTAAGGACTTCCCCCTAGGCCCTACCTCTTAAAGGTCCCACTTCCTTAACATTGCCACACTGAAACCAAACTTTCAACACACTAATTTTTAGGTGAGCAAATCACATCCAAACTTTAATAAATGGTGATGGGAAATGTCTTTATGCCCTTACTAGGCAAATTAAAAATCCTATCCTATACAGGACTCTAATTCTTTTAAATTGTACTCAAAACCAGAGAAGAATAGCCACAGAGAACCTCAGTGCTAAGAAGCCAAGTGCCAGCTCTCAGCTACATTCATCCTCTAGTTGAAAAAAGACCTCCCAGATCCAGCCTAGAAAGTACCTAGGAGTCACATTTGTGCCTTGGCAGACATTGCTAAATGCCATGGACATTTGGAGTTGTTTCCAGACGGTCAAAACCACAAATGTCAGGGTGCAGTTTATTGGCAAATCTGAGTCACTGTGCACAAAGCAATTTCTGAATTCTAAGAATAATAAACAGGGCCCCATATAGCTAGTTTCTCTTATACTACTCACCATGTTTACATTTTATTTTTTCTTTTACATTCCATCTGATTAGACTAATATTTCAAAACAAAGAACAACTTTGTAATGCTAGACTCAAAGATATTTACTCTGTTTAGAATTGTATTTCACTTACTTGACTAGTTATGATGAATAATAAAAGCTATTAGCTATTGGACTTTGCACATGTTTTAATACACACACCCACATGTATACTCTGTGTGTGTGTGTGTTTGTATAATCCTGGAGATGGAATCCAGTGCCCCTCACATGCTAAGCAAGTGTTCTATCACTGAGCTACACCCCAGGCCCCAAAATTTATACTTTTGACTGATTAACATTAATTTTGCATGTTTACTTAAACCATTGATTTATTTTTTATTGACTTTTTAAAAATAAGAACCAGTAAAAATTTACAATGTCTAAACCAAACAACTAGAGAAGAATTAGTCTTCCATGTCTAACTACCACATATAAGTGAAAACATGCAGTGTTTCTTCTTGGGGGACTGGGTTATTTTGCTCAAGATGATGATCTTCAAGTCCATCAATCTTGCTACAAATGATGTAGTTTTCTTCTTCTTTATGACTGAATAGAATGTCATAGTTTGTGTGTGTGTGTGTGTCTATTCACCCCCATGTGTCTGTCAGCTTGTCATGCTGTGGGCACTTGCACATTGCTCAAAGCTAGGCCACTAGTATTTCAAAGATCAGCAGGGACCCATAGTGGACAAGTTTTAGCTAAGCTTCCAGACTAAGATAGACTAGGGAGAAGGACCTGGCAGCCCACTCCCAAAACAACTAGCCACTGAAAACCTTATGAATAGCAGAGAAGCACTGTCAAATCTAGTGTCCAAAAATGAGGCCCCCAAGCTGGAAGGCATTCAAAAGACTGGAAAAAAGCTGCCTCCTCAAAGTAGAGTCAATCTTAATGATGGGAATGGAGTAAAGCCCCTATGACCTCCATTTGCTTATGTAGCACAACTCCAAATGAGAAGAAATGCTGTGGTTCCAACAATGGGTTCAAACAAAAAGATCATGTCATGTGCATGGCAAAAGTTGTGGGTAGTATTCATTTTATTACACATAGGGTCTCTATGAGTCAGATCTGACTTCACAACACTTAACAACAAAACAGTCACCATATGTATGTACACACACACACACACACACACACAAATACATACACACACACATACATATGCATATACATACACAGAGACATGTCTGCAGCCATAGCCCTGTGGAGTCTAATACTGTCAGATCTTGGAAGCTAAGCAGGATCAGGTCTGGTTAGTACTTGGGTGGGAGACTACCTGGGAACACCAGGTGCTGTAGGCTTGGGAGAAGGACCCAACAACCCACTCCAAAAGATCAATCCACCATTGAAAACCCTATGAATAGAAGAGAAGCATTAACAATAGTGTTTTGCCTGATGTATCTAGGGTTGTTATGAGTCAGATAATGACTTGACAGTACCTAAAAACAACAAAATACAGAAATAAGATTGAGGTCCAAGATTTTGCTTTATTTGGTTCTACAATCAACATCCATGGAAGCAGCAGTTAAGAAATCTAAAGATGCATTGCACTGGGAAAAGCTGTTGCAAAAATCCTCTTTAAAGTGTTGAAAAATAAAGATGTCACATTGATGATGAAGGTGCATCTGACTCATGACATGGTATTTTCAGTTGCATCATATGGTTGTGAAAGCTGGACAATGAATAAGGGAGACAGGAGAAGAATTGATGTTTTTGAATTATGGTGCTACAGAAGAATATTGAATATACCATGGACTGCAAAAAGAACCAACAGCTCTGTCCTAGATGAAGTACAACCAGAGTACTCCTTGGATGCAAGGATAGCTAGACTGTGTCTTACATATTTTGGACATATTGTCAGGAGGGATCAATCCCTGGAGAAGATCATCATGTTTGGGAGAGTGGCAGGTCAATAAAAAAAAAGAAAGACCTTCAACTAGGTGGATTGACACAGTGTCTCCAACAATGGGCTTAAACATAAAAAAGATTGTGTGCATCATACTGTATGGAGTAGTGTTTTGTTCTGTTGTACATAGGGTCGCTATGAGTCAGACCCAACTCAACGGCACAACATATACATAAATATAAATATAAATATAAATATGTATATATTCACAATTTTTTAATCCATTCATCTGTTGAAGGACATCTGGGCTGATTTCATACCTTGCCATTGTGAACAATGCTGCAATGAACATGGAAGTGCCAGTGTCTCTGTGGTATGATTTAGCTTCCCACTTTATTAAAAGTGGGATTGCTGGATCAAATGGTAGTTCTATTTTTAGTAGTTTGAGGAATCTTGATACTGATTTCCACGGTGGTTATACTAGTTTCCTATCCCACCAGCAGTGTAAAAATGTTCCTGTTTCCCTGCATCCTCTCCAGCATTTGTTGTTTGGTTTATGCTAGCCATTATGACTGGGGTAAAGGATGGAATTTCAGTGTAGTTTTATTTTGCATTTCCCTGGTAATTAAGGATATGAACATTTTCCCATATGTTTACTGGCCATTTGTATTTCTTCTTCTGAAAACTGTTTAATTCCACTGCCCATTTATTACTTGGATTATTTGGGGTTTTTTGGTGTTTAGTTTTTCTGAATTCTTTATACATCCTAGATATTAATCCTCTGTCCCAGGTACAGATAGCAAAGATTTTCTCCCTTTCCATAGGTTCTGCCTTTATTCTATTGTTTCCTTTGCAGTACAAAACCTTTTTTAATTTCATGTAATCCCATTTATCTATTCTTGGTGCTATTTCCTGGGCTAGTGGAACTTTATTAAGAAAAAAACTTGCCTATACCCATATGTTGAAGTGTACTACCAAATTTGTCCTCTGATAACTTCACAGTTTCTAGTTTTAGGTTGAGATATTTGATCCATTTTGATTTTTGTACAGGGTGGAAGATATGGATCTATTTTCATTCTTTTATGTGTGGACATCTAGTTTTGCCAGCACTTCTTGTTAATGATGCTATTTTTTTTCCATTGTGTGTTTTTGGCACCTTTGTCAACGATCAAGTGGCTGTAACTGTGTGGATCTATATCTGGGTCTTCTGTTCCATTCGTCTTTATGCCTGTTTTTGTGCCACTACCAAACTTTTTTTTATAACTATGCCCCTATAATTTAAAGTTGGGTATTGTGATGCCTCCTGTGCTTCTCTTACTGGCTAGGATTGTTTTGGCCATTGGGGTCTTGATTTGAACAAATCAACTATAACAAGACTCTGCTGGGAATTGGAGGTATTTGAATTTGGTCTGGGTATGACTTGCTATGGGAAGTAACTGTTCATTTTGTTAAGTGTATTAACGGCATTGTCTTAAAACAATATTATTTCGTAGAAGTCATACTGATGTATTTGAAATGAAATTTATGTTATTTGAGAATGCTTTAAAATATTTCAACAAAAATAAAATAGATAAGCCAAATATAGCAAGCTGTCACACATTATTACATCTTGATAATGATGAAGGCACATTTCACTCTTTTTTATGTATGTTAGAAATTTTCATCGGGCTGGGGTTTAGCTCAATTGGCAGAGAGCCGCCTGCATTTTCTGAGGGCCTGGGTTCAATCCCCAGCACAGCAAAAATGAGAGGATGTGGCAGTCCACTCCAAAAACAATCTGAAAACAATCAGCCATTGAAAAGTATGAGGGTTTCTATGAGTTGGACCTATTCTACAGCACTAACAACAATGACAAGAAATTTTCATAGTAAGAAGTTAGAATGTAGGAAGGGAGTGAGGAACACTATCTTTCAATATCCTTATTATCATTTCATAATGACTTTAGATGGAAGGAAGGAAGGTGCATTAGGAGGGATCAATTTTCACTGATGTTTGTGAACACCTGCTTTGAGTTGGTCTCTGTGATATGGATGCAAATAAGATACACAGCATGTATTGGTGGGTGTTGCTACCACTATGATGTAGCTAGACTCAGATTAAATCTACATTTCTACATGGAAAACAGAAAGAGAACAAATTGGGTGATTGGAGCACTAAGCAAGTAAAAACAATTACAAATATAGGTCTCTCTTACGTTCAGGTTCACTTTCTATGATTGTAGTTACCCAAAGTGAAAAAGTATGAAAATATTAGATGGAAAATTCTAGAAATAAACAGTAAGTTTTAATTACTTTTATGACATATTTTTTATAATTGTATTTTATTATTCTTGTTAATCTTTTGCTGTGCCCCATTTATATATCAAACTTTATCATAGGTATGTGTATGTAGGAAAAACAGTATATATAGGTTTAGGTACTATTTGAGGGTTCAGTCACCTGTGGGGGTGGAGAGGCAGGTCTTAGAACACATTTCCTGCATATAAGGGGTGACTACTGTATGTTAATATCTAACAGGCTATCCCTAAATCCCTTAACTATGCAGATGAGGCAGCTCAGGCAGAATCGTTCAGAATTGAGACAGCCACTTCCTCCAGGCCCTTCTGTTAACTGGTACTGGCAAGGGAGGCAGCTGCCAGCTCCCCTGACTCAGGTCCTTTCCTTGTCTCTGCCACTGAGATAAACGAAAATGAATTCTGACTTAAGCCATATGAAAAGGAAAGATAAACCTTTCATCATCATACCCAATAAAAGGCAGGTACAAAGCATGAACCCATCCAACTGACTCCCTCACATGATCAAGAGCCATTTTCTCCGATGTATTTCATGACAGGCTGAGCACATTCAACTGTACACTGTGTAGAAAGGGCAACAGATTTCCTGAGTTCTTTCCCTGGCCCTTCTCTTCTGCACATCCAGGATTCCCTTTCTTACATATCACTTTCTTCAGAGTCCATCCCTACCCCAAAATAGTCATGGGCTTCTGGAATTCTATGCTCCAACACAGCATGGTGCAGAAAGGGCAGGCTCAGAGCCAGACCACAAAGGGTCAAATTGTGGCCACCCAGAAGCTGTGTGGCCTGAGACTAATTCTCAATTTCCTTCTCTTTAACTACAAGGATAATCACAGGGCTGTTAAGGGTGAGATGAGTTAGTTCAAGTAAAGCACTTAGAACAAGCACTAACTCAAGCACTTGAAGCATTTTTTTTTTTTTTTTTTTTTTTTTTTTTTTTTTTTTGCCTCAGAGCTGGGAATTGCACTCAGGGCCTTGTGCATACTAGACAAGCAACTCTACCACTGAGCTACATCCCCAGCCCATTAGCATTATTATTCCTATGATCTAGACGTATTTTGTTTCACCTCAGGCAACCTATTTTACTATTATCCTTAAATACAGGCAGATCCCTATCCCCTTTAACACTTCCCTGGGCCTGATGCTCTGTTGGCACAGTCTTTCTGCATTGTGTCTGTAAATCCTCCCCACCTGTCAAGGCCCAGTATAGGCCCTAACTTGTCCCAAAGGTCTGACAGTTGAAGCTCCCAAAGCTCCTCCTCCTAACTTCTACAGAACTTAACAGTATCTGCTACAACCTGAACATTTTTAGGAAATGAGTCAGCAAGTCATGGTCTCATGTGGAAATAGGCAACATTTCAAAAAGTCAACTAAAAGACTATTTACAGAGGGAAAGGGTTAAGAGAACAACAAAGGAATGGTGGAAGCACCCAGGGACTAGCAACTGGAAGCAGTTGCCATGGAAGAATAAAGGGTCAGGAGGAAAGTGCACTCACTAGAAAGCAGGGAAACCTGCAGCGGAGAAACCTGAGTTGTGGTCTTAAAGTAGAGAAACACAGCTACTGCTAGTGGGGAAAGCATATGAACAGACATCCTAACATTCATATCTTCCACATTCTACCATCTCTTGCACGTGATTCCCAGCAGCCAGAACCAACTGGAGGCCAGAGCCCAGGTAGTTTTCAGTGCCTGGGAAAGGGTGGGAATGGATCTGGAAGGGCAAATGGAGACTGACTGACATGGGTAGATTTGTAGCAAGCTAATCATTAAAGGCCCACATGTATCTGTCAGCTTGTCATGCTGTGGAGGCTTGCGTGTTGCTGTGATGCTAAAAGCTAAGCCCACTGGTATCTCAGATACCAGCAGGGCCACCCATGGTGAGCAGGTTTCAGCTGAGCTTCCATACTAAGACAGGCTAGGGAGAAGGACTCAGCAGCCCACCTCTGATATTAGCCATTGAAAATCCTATGAGCAGCATAGAAGCACTGTCAAATATAGAGCCAGAAAATGAGCCCCCCAGGCTCGAAGGGATTCAAAAGAAGACTGGGAAAAAGTTGCCTCCTCAAAGAAGCATCAACTTTAATTATAGGAATGGAGTAAACATCCTGGGACCTCCATTTGCTGATGTGGCACAACTCAAAATGAGAAGAAACACTCTGGCGGCAACAGGCTCAAACATAAAAAAGATTGTGTGGACTGCACAGTGCCCAATAGTGTTCTGCTGTACGTAGGATCTGTATCAGTTGGACTCAACAGCACAACAACAAAAATTATCAAAGGGAGCTATCTGGTATTCATCATGCAGTCTCACATGTGGGGCTCAACAAGAATCAGGATGATGGAATGGAGGAAGCAAGACTTTGAAATCAGAGACCTGGGTTAGAATCTGGACTCTGTTATACGACCTTAAGAAAGCAACTTAATCTCACCAAGTTGCCAAGTCTCTGATTCTTTATTTGTGAGATGAGGATGATCAACTGGTCTTTTAGGTTTGTTATGAGAATTAAATTAGAAACATCTTTCCCTATCATCTACTTCCCAGCTCCTTATACTCTCCTTAAGACTGAAACTCTAGCTCAGTCTTAAATGGAAAAAACAGTAGGACTGTGCTCATTTGTTCATGGATAGGAAATCCGCGTAAAATAAAAGTTGTTCTACACAACTTAAGGACTTTGTATGGCCTATGCCTTAAGCTGGGTAGAATAATGAGAAAAGCAGAAAGATGTCTAAGGACTCATAGGTTTTTAGAACCTTGCAAATCAAAGTGTGATCTAGCAGCTTCACCGTCACCAGGGAGCCTTTTAGAATGGTGGAATCTCAGGCTCCATATCCCCACCATCAGACTAACTACAAACAACATCTCCAAGTGATCCACATGCATATTAAAGCTTAAGAAGTCCTGCTTTAGAATCACAGGGAACCGCAGAGATCATTTTGATTCTAGTTAAGTTACCTTATTTCCCAGCTGAGGACAGTGATGTCCAAAACTACGTGAATTATCCAAGGACACTCTGGCCGATACTGCCCGTCAGATGTTCATTCAGACCATTTCCAGCCCCTCTTCCCTTGGCTACTTTCCATTTAACATGGTGAAAAAACAGTATTTTCCCAGTCTGTCTTGCAGTTAGAAATGGCTGCATCAATGAGCATTCTAAGCAATGGGATTTGCTAGGACCATTTCCTGAAAATCTTCCATTTCCTTGGTAAAGTGGGACAGACATGGAGCTACCTTTCCCCATTTGTTTTGGCTGAGGAAAGACAATGGGGTATGGGGCAGGGGTGGGCATCTTCTGGCAATAAAGACACAACATGAGGATAAAATGGCCACATGCTAAGGGTGGTGGAAGGGAAAGACACAGAGAACTTAATCCTTGATGACACCATTCAGCTACAGCTCAATTAAGTAACTTCCTACATTCAGCCTTCTTATATGAATGAATGAATGAATGAATGAATGAATGAGTGAATGAATATAAGATGCCAGTGGTCAAGTTCCCTGTTAGTTGTAGCCAAATTCATCCCACATATGTCATACAGCTAGCAAGTGGCTAAGCCAACATTATGTCTCAGGGCCCCAGAGATTTTTTTCTCTGACTACTTCATTCGATCATAGAAACTTTCTAAGCTAAATTTTTATAAACATATGGTATCCAAGAGAAGTGCTAATGTGAAGATACACCTGCGTATGGGAAGAGAGGTGTTTTATAAACTCTTGCAAAACTGAAATAAATATCTTGAGGATAGGTACTGGATTCAGTCTAGAAACTCTACATGTGGGTGTTTACCTAACTTTTAGAAAGCAAGACAGTGAGAGGAGAGGGTGAAGACTAGACCGATCTCCATTTCACCAAAGAGTCTCCACTGGCCATTTGTGAGCCATGTAAAATCGATATATAAAATTTAAATAATGTTAGACAACTCCTGTTTAGTGATGCTGCCACCAAATGTCATGTTAGTTCATATGTGTCTATAGATTCTATTAATATGTATTTAATGAGTTATAAAAAAATGCATGTTTATCTAAACAAAGGGTGTTGATCCCAAACATACTTTTTAAAAAATCAACAATATAAGTAGGCTAGAAATCATTGAGTCAGAGAAATCACAACAGTAAATGAACATGATGGCACACCCACAAACTGGAAAGACTGCTGCTTTGTAGAAACTGGACAGCCACTGGAGGGCATGCACTTTAGGCTGAGCCCACAAAAAATTCTGAGTAGGATGGCTCGAGGCCAGGACTGGTTGGAGCAAAATAACACACCTCTTTCTCCTGCAAAGAAAGCCTTCAAGGAGCTGAAGAAGATCTCATCTAGGCTTCTACCAAAACTGATCATTTACAAGAGAGTAAAATACAAGTTATCCAATATGAACACTCATAATATCTTGATTTTTGTAAAGCTACATTTTAAAAAGCAACTTTTAATCCTTGCTGCAGTCTTTTCAAGTTGGCTCTGTTCCCCACTTTATAGATGAGGAAATTAGGAAACTTACTCAAGATCACATGCCAACAAATAGAAAATCTCCAGAAGGCTGTGGAGGCTCTAACCTCACTGTGACAGTCTCCTTAGGCTTCCCAAGCTTCAGCCACTGTGGCCAGGCCCCAACATATCACTCATTCCTCACCCATTCTGACCTTTTATCCTGATCTCAGTTTAAATTACCTGCTTAAGAAATCTTTGCCCCAGGTTCTCCCCCACAATGTCATATATCTTTTAGCACTTAACAACTGTCACTCACTAATCAATTGACTGATAGATTAATTAAATGGATTAGATAATGATTCCTTTACTCTCTGATGTTGGCCCCAAAGGGTTTGGTATTGTTTTGAGGGGTTGTCTTTGACCACTCCACAATCTCCATTAGCTTTTCCTATCCACCCCAAATAAACAGATAATGTGAGAAGAGACAAATCATTTTGCAATACAGAATCACCTTCATGACAAGTCTCCATGCCACTCCCCCCGTCTCTTAAAACCAGACTGCTGTCCCTATTTCCTCCCATGTAGGAACTTTGGATTTCATTTTCTAATGTCTTTTACTCTTGACATGTATGAAGGTTTCATGAGGGCAAGAACTATGTCCCATCTATCTTTGAACCTCAAAACCTAACAGTGCTTAACACATAGTAAGCAACAAAGTATCTGATTGAATAAATGAATTAGGACTCCCAGGATCTTTCTCTTGAGCTAGCTTACTCTGCTTCTTCCCACACAGAAGACCACAGGAACTGCCCCTGTGGATATTTTCTTCAGATCTTCAATGCATGGCCTTAATGGAGTCAGGGACTTAGAAAAGCACATCCCCTGACAGACAATTCTTGATTGTTGATTTGGCATAGATATCACACCCCACACTCAATGCCCTTTTAAGATACATGTTCTTTGGCTGGGAAGAAATGCTAATGCAGCAGTGGCAGAGCTAACCAGGGGCTTTCCAGCTGCTGAGACTGAGGTTACCAACGGCACCAAGACCCAGGGCATCCTGGACCCTGCAGAGGCAGGCACAGGCCTTCTTGCTAAAGCCAGTTTCAGAAGATAAGGAGAAGACTCAGCTTGGTGTGGTGGCGCATGCCTGCAATCCCAGCACCTTGGGAGGCAGAGGTAGGAGAATTGCAAATTTGAGGCCAGAGGCAGCTGTGTAATGTAGGGAGATTCTGATTCAATTTATTTACTTATTTTTTATTATTATTACTTTTTTTTTTTTTCCGGTACTGGGGGTTGAACCCAGAGCCTCATGCTTGCATGTTTTGCAAGTACTGGACCACCAAGCTGCATCCCCAGCCCACTTTTTAACTTTATCTGAGGCAGGGTCTCGCCAAATTACGCAGACTGCCTCTGGTCTGGAACCTGCGATCCTCCTGCCTCCGCCTCCTGAGTCCCTGGGATTACAGGCATGCACCACCACACCCAGCTCCCTGATTCAAAATTAAAAAAAAAAAAAAAAAAAAGAAAGGAAGGAAGGAAGGAAGAAGAAATTTAAAAACTAGCTTGGGGTGTAACCCAGTGGTAAATCACTTGCAAAGTATGTTTGAGGCCCTGACTTTAACCTCTAAGTGCCACAAATCTGGGATGGGGGAGTGGAGGGGAGAAGATCCAGGCCCAACAAATTTAACACATGAAGGATGGGATATTTAAGGGCCCAGATGTCCTTCTCTTTACCTTCAACACTGGGAATACCAAAGCCTTCAACACTTGGAATACCAAAGTCATTTGAAGCCCCTTTCTCAAAATCATTGGAAATACTGGTTAGCCAATTCCAGAACCCCACTCTAAACCTACTGGATCAGAACCTCAGGGCATGATTCCAGGAATATGTTTTGAATGATCTCTCTAACAAAATCTGATGCTTACCAAGCCCCAAGACATTCTTAACTTCCAAATCGCCTCTTAACCTAGGACATTCAGAGGCTGAGCATCAAGTTAGGGCAGGCCAGGCCCATGTGGGACAGGAATCTCATAGAACTAAATAAGAATCCATCCGACCTGGCCTGTCTACATTTTCAAATTGCAGCATAATAGTCATGATCAGTGGCGAGTGGCCTGGGAAGCTGTCTCTGCAGCACTCCTCCAGTCTTTCCTTATCACAGTTAGGGCATCTCTGACCTAGTCAGAGGGAGAGGAAAACCAAAGGCCTAGGGACCTGGGTTTTGTCACTTAAAAACAAAGTTCAAAGTACTAGATTAAGCCTGGATGGCACAGGAATGCAGTGGCTTTTCCTTGTTTATTTTGAGGAGGAGCAGGGACATTTTGGCTGCCAAATTCCAAAACCAAGATAGAATCACAAAGCTATTTCCCAAGTCGCTCATGAGTTGCCCTCTCAGTTGCCACTGGGTCTAGCTCCAGCCCCTGCTATGGCCAAATGTTCATCTAATGTGTGTGTTTTCTAGGAGGGGCCAAGGACCCAGTCACAGTGGATCCAAAATGCTCACCAGTGCTGCACAGACCCTTTCTTTCCTTAAAGTACAGACATTTTTAATCAATCTATGATAATCAGAATCTGTCCCTCTCCCTAACACCACCAAAAGCATACAAAAATTATGCTTCACATAATTTCAGGGGCCGAGGTCTTCTAGAGCCAATGCATGGAACTCTGCCCATGAGTCCCAGATTAAGAACTTCTATGAACATGACAAAGAATTAAAAGCCTGAACTGTCTGGAATTTTTTAATCCATATCTGAGGAAAGTCAAAGTGGGGATGGGTGGGGAATGAAGAAAGAAGTTTGTTAATACCCTTTTTATCCATATTCTTATTGTTCATAGAAATTTGGCAGAGATATAGCTATATGCAGTATTTAATTTTTTAGTGTTTCTATTAATCTGAATTTTGTTATTTTGAGGATATTAATAATTGATGATATAGAATCTAAGTTGCTCATGAAATAATCATGCTTGGTAAATTTACAGCTATCACCTTGGAGACAATTAAATATTTACTAGTGAATTTACTTTTAAACATTTTGTATTTGTTATGCAGTACCGAAACTACTAGACTTTTAGAAACACTTAGGTTGTTTTTGTTTTATACGAAGCATTCTAAAACTGAACATCTATTTAAATAAAAAACTATATATTTTTTTAAAGTCATTTGTCTCAAGTTCATATGTCTAAGAGGACTGATTCTTTTCCTTCCATACTCTTAAGAGTATTTCTAGCTCTTATTTATTCAGCCATTTGGGCACAGAGTATCACAGGCATAAAGGATGCTCCAGCTGTCACTGTGCCTGGGAAATTACAGGCCAAATCTGCACTGAATCTCAAAAAAGAGGAGGCCCACTAGCAAAGGTGACATTGGGTCTTCACTTTTCTGTAAAAATGGCAGTGGCTCCCCGAATGTTGTCAGATTGCATTTGTGCATTTTCTACTGATCCTAAGACATGCCTTATCTAACATGCACTAATGTAGGGATATGGCCTAGAGAGGAAGGGAAAGGGCCCGGCTCTGACTCTGACTGGCTAGAGGCTTATCTAGCCCACCTCGAGGCCTGAGTGCACTCAGGCCCCCTGTGTGACTCACTGTGGCACAACAAGCTTGAGTCCACAAAGCTCTGAGACTGCACGGCTAAAATGGTCCCTAATGGCTTGCAGTAGGCACACCCAGCTTGAGCCTGGGGACCATCTCCACTGAACCTGACCAACCCAGCAATTGATCCCAAGAGATGTCAGGATGTGGAAAATGTGCATTCTAGAATCACTTAAATGTTTCCAACTATCTATCTCTTGTGTTGATGTTCTAGCTGAGTAGTGATCATAACTAAGATAAAGAGGAAATTAATTCCAACTAAGATAATAGTAAACTGAATGGCCCTCTCTCTTCCTGTAATGTTCTGACTCATTTCCATTGCTCTGTCTCAAAGTGAGGGGCTCAAAGCTATCTTTCTTACCTACTCACCTACAGTGTGTCATGTTTCTTTACTATGACCTTCATGACGACCTCCCACTACCTCTTTTTTCCCTCCCTGACTTTGTCTTTTTCTCCTCTAATAACCTGAAAGTAAAAGCAGGTAACTGGCTCCTATTTCATCTGCCAAATTTAGTACCATGACTTTGAGTCCCTGACACAGTTCCTTCCTCTCATTTTTATTATGATCCCTCACAACTTCATTTAGTAGAGAGGGGAAGAGGCTATGATTTTGCAGATGATGAAATTAGAGAGAAAAAAGTGTAGGTGGCCAAATCGGTACTAGCATTCAGCCTCCTAAATCTGTGTTCAATTTCTGATTTCAAGACCCTTGTGAGCAAGGTCACCTCACAATGTTACCGAGATCCCCTAGAGGGTCTCTCATCACAAACGAACCTTCAGCAGGGCACGACTACGTAGTGCACACCTGTAATCCCAGTAACTCAGGAGGGTAAGGCAGGGGGATTGTAACTTCAAGCCTGAATAACTTAGTAAGACCCTGTTTCAAAATAAAAAAGGTGAGGGTGTGGGTAGACAGGGGATGCAGCTCAGTGGTAGGTAGAGTGCTTGCCTAACATGCACCAAGCCCTGGGCCTGGAAAGGGGAGGGGGGACCTTCAGGGTAGAAAGGATTTATTGGGGACTCCTGCTTATGCGCACTCAACTTAGTGAGTATTCATTAAAAGATCAATCAGGCTGGGTGCTTTTGGAGACTCAAGGATGAAAATCACGGACCTGCCCTCCAGTGACTCAACTGAAAGCTGAGGAAAGAGGAAGGGATGGGGTACTTCATCTTGCCAATGAGATGACAGTTACCGAGCCCAGAAAATTGTTCTAGAGTCTCATGCATACAAAAAATCCTGTAGATAATTTGAGTTTATACAGTTCCTAGGCATTACAGGAGTCACTCATGTCTGCATCCAGCAACATCCAGCCACAAAACTCACATACAGGAGCCTTTTTTCATGATTAGTTTTAACCAAGTACAAACAGAACAGGCCAGTTTTAGGACACAACATCATCCTACCATAGGTGTTCAGGTTTTCTTGATTAATAGCTACTAAAGAAACTCTTTAATCTTCTCCCCTAGACATGGCACTTTGGCTTCCCAACAGAGGTTGACAATGACTGTAATTCAGAATGCACAGCCAGCCAGGCCATTATTCATGTAACCCAAGACCCTCTTCACCAGGCACACATACAGACCTCTGGCCCCCTTCCCTCCCTTCCCTAGGCTCCATTTGCCTTTTTATAGCCCTAGGGGAACATAGGTGAAGCCTCCTTGCACCCTCTGCTCCCTTGGAAGAGAAGGCTCTCTGACCATATCCTGGCAGGGAAATCTCTGGCCAGGGCTACTGCTGCAGGAGTTTCTGTCATTTGTAAATTGGCTGGTGGTTGGGATTTTCCAGTCTCTTACTATTCTGGAATACCAACCCTATTTTTTCATTTTAAGTCATGATGCTAAAGTGTCACTCAAGCACTGAGGACTGACAAATGGGACTGGAGCCTTGTCTTGGTAGAGCCAGAGTCTCTGTATCACTTAAGGACACAGACACCCTGGCCTCTCCCCCATATTAACTTGAAAATACAAATTCAAGGCTTTTAACTATATTCCTCAAATACTCTTTTGGGAAAAGGAGCAGAGTTCCTATCTTGGATTTGCTTTCTGACCCTCAGGCCCAGGGCCACAAAAGATCTGTTGAACCTGTGAAGCTGCAGCCATTTTCTGGTTTGTTGTTCCTGTCCTCTGGATGTTCGTGCTTCCAGGAACAATGCAGAAAGGCTGGGACATGGCCTCATTTGGAATACTACTACCAACAGTAATAGTAATAATATATAGTGCTTATTAGTTAAAAGGGCTTTCAACTTTGCTATTATTTAAACTTGATCTTCATTGCATTGTCCACTGCCACCCTCAATAATTAAAAAGATAGTGTGCCAGCAAGGACTGGATGAACAAAATGGCATAATCAACGTGTTTAACTGAAAAGCCTTTAAAAATGGGACTGTGTTCAGAGATGGATCAAAGTCCAATCAAGAAAAACAGAAACTGTACTAATTATTTTAATAAAGTGAATTAAATACAAAGAATTAGTTTAAAAGAGTTGGAGATCTTTATATGAGGTATTGGAAGTAATCAAATTAGTAGAGGCACAATGTTGAATGGTGTTAATGGGCTAGAGGATGGGAAATGGGGAGTTGTTTCAGGGGTACAGAGTTTCAATTTTGCAAGATGAAAAAGTTCAGATTAGGTGCACAATAATGCGAATATACTTAATACTACGGAACTATTCAGTTAAAATGGATAATACGTGTTACCTGTTTTTCATCCCAACAAAAAGAAAAAAGAAGAGTGAGAGATCTGAATACACGAAAGAGAATAAATACAAGTAACACCAAAAAGTAACTGTGAAAAAACAGTGAGTACTACCAGGTGGGGCACAAAAGGAAGAGATGGGGGTGTTACAGCTCAAAAGCTTGCAAGTGGGGTGGGGAGGGGTAGAGTGTGGGGTGCAGATCTGGGAAGCAGGCCTCAGAAGGAAAGGCACTGCAGCTACCACTAGTGTTGGAGAACAGGCACCAGGAGATGGTTCTGGGAGTGCCAGGAGGACACCAGAGGCTGCACCCCACTGTTGCTGAAGGCAAAGAGGCTGCTGCTTAGGAAACTAACAGGAAGAGCAAGCCAAGGGAGGAATAGAGCGCTTATCCTTTCTCCAGCCTTGCTGGCTCCTTGCAGCACCTCGTTCTGGCAGATCAGATAGGGAGCTGCTGGCAAAGGCAGGGGCCATTTGCAAAGTCCCAGGCCTAGAACCAAAGAGGAGGTCAGAGAAGGGTGGTTAAGGAGCTGAGTAATATTGGCTTAATAATGAGCACAGAAGATGTAGGCAGGTTAAGAAAATGGCAAAACAACCAGCCACTGGGAACAGCAGGAAGTAGTCAGTAGTAGTAGGCCTACGGGGCAAGAGGAAGGAATGATGTTATAGGGCCATCAGGGCTGAGAATGTGGGAGAGGGGCTGCCCTGCACTAGTTGTGGCCACCTGCCTAAGTCATGGCCAAGCAAGATGGGATCTGGCAGAGGTAAGGGGAACAAATCCCCTGACCACTCTCTCCTCCCACACTCTGATTGGAAACTGCCATAGATTGGCCAAACCAAACTGGAAGCCAGGGCCAACATGTTTAGCATTTATTTAATAAAGATAGAATGCACTATGTACTTTTATCTACATCTTCATTTCTCAATCTAAGGATAATAACAACAACAACAAAATTGAAATTCCTCCTGGAGGGAAACAAGAGATGGGGTTTGGAGTCAGAGGGCAATGCTAGAATGCTGGCTTTGCCCCTAAATGTAGGCTCCTTCTGAGTTTTGTGCTATGCAGGAATACTTACCTACTGTTGTTGTTGTTGTTAGGTGCCGTTGAGTCGGTATCCGACTCATAGCGACCCTCATAAGGTTTTCAATGGCTGAGTGCTTAGGGATTGCCAGGCCCTTCTCCCATTTTTGTGGTACTGGGAATTGAACTCAGGGCCTCAGAGACTGCAGCTCAGCGCTCTACCCACTTAGCTAAATCCCAGCCCAATTACCTACTACTGTTGATTATTCTCACTATGCTCCTTCAAATCCATCCTCTGCCTTCTGCTATCCTATTTAGTGTCCTGCAAAGAAATATACATGCAAGCTTATAGTACCTCATTTAAGAGCACAGGGTTGTGATGGTAGTGGAAAGGTTAGGTAAGAAAACAAAAGAGTGAAATGAAAAATATTTATACCTAAAAATATGATGATAATTACTGGTGACTGGAATGCAAAAGTTGGAAACAAAGAAGGCTCAGTCATTGGAAAATATGGCTTTGGTGACAGAAATGATGCTGGAGATCGCATGATAGAATCTTGTCAGACAAATGACTTTTTCATTGCAAATACACTTTTTCACCAATATAAATGGTAACTATATACATGAAGCCTGTAGCTGTAGCACTGTAGCTTCGGATCCTGTCAGATCTCAGAAACTAAGCAGGGTCGGACCTGGTTAGTACTTGGATGGGAGACCACCTGGGAATACCAGATACTGCAGACTTGCGAGAAGGACCTTTCAACCCACTCCCAAAAATCAATCTGCCATTGAAAACCCTATGAATAGCAGAGAAGCACTGACAATAGCATTTTGCCTGTTGTACGTAGGTTCGCTATGAGTTGGATACTGACTTGACAGCACCTAACAACAACAACACACACATGAAAGTCGCAAGATGGAACATACAAGAACCAAATTGACTATAGTTGTGGAAAAAGACAAGGGAAAAGTTCAATATCAAAAGTCAGAACAAGACCAGGTACTAATTGTGAATCAGACCATCAACTGTTCATATGCAGGTTCAAATTGAAACTGAAGAAAATTTGAACAAGTGTATGATAGCCAAGGTCTGACCTTGAGTAAATCCCACCTGAGTTCAGGGACCACCTCAAGAACAGCCTTACACACAAATGCCTTAGACACTAATGATCAAATACCAGACAAATTGTGGCATGACACCAAAGACATTATTCATGTGGAAAGCAAAGGATTATTAAAAACATAGGAAAAAAATAAAAGGCTAAACTGTAAGTCAAAAGAGACTCTGAAACTTGCCCTTGAACATCAAGCACCTAAAGTAAAAGGAAGACATGGCAAAGTTGAAGAACTAAACAGAAGATTACAAAGGCAGCTCAAGAAGACAATCAAATATTATAATGACATGTGCAAAGAGCTGGAAATAGAAAACCAAACAGGAAGAACACATTCTGTTTTTCTCAAGGTTAAGGAATTGAAGAAAAAATTCAAGCCTCAAGTGGCAATAGTGAAGGATTCTATAGGGAAAACATTAAATGACACAGGAAACATCAAAAGAAGATGGAAGGAATATACAGAGTCATTTTACCAAAAAGAATTAGTGTATAACCAACCATTTCAAGAGGTTGCATACGATCAGGAACCAATGGTACAGAGGGAAAAAGTGGAAGCTGCCTTAAAGGAACTAGTAAAACACAAAGCTCCAGGAATTGATGGAATACCAATGGAGATGTTTCAACAAACAGATGTAGCACTGGAGGTACTTACTTGTTTATGCTAAGAGATTTGGAAAACTGACTGGAAGAGATCCATATTTGTACCTATTCTCAAGAAAGGGGATCCAACAGAATGTGGAAATTATTGAATGATATCTTAATATCACACACAAGTAATATTTTGCTAAGGATCACTCAAAAGCAACTGCATCAATACATAGGCAGGGAAAAGCCAGAAAACCAAGCTGTATTCCAAAGAAGGCATGGAATCAGATATATCACTGCTGATGTCAGATGGATATTAGCCAAAAGCAAAGAACACCAGAAAGATGTCTATTTATATTTTATTGACTACACAAAGGCATTTGGCTGTGGGGACCATAATAAATTATGGAAAGCACTGTGAAGAACAGGAATACCACAGTACTTAATTGTATTCATGAACAATCTTTACATGGACCAGGAGGCAGAATTCAAATAGAACAAGGAAATACTCTTTGGTTTAAAGTCAAGAATGATATGTATCCGGGCTGTATCTTTTCATGGTACCTCTTCAATCTCTATGCTGAGCAAACAATCCGAAAAGCTGGACTTTATGGAGATGAATATGGCATCATGATTGGAGGAAGACTCATTAACAACCTCTGTAATGCAGATGATTCAAGTCTGCTTGTTGAAAGTGAAGAGGATTTGAAACATTTACTGATGAAGAT
Organism: Pedetes capensis; assembly: GCA_007922755.1. Taxonomy (NCBI): domain Eukaryota; kingdom Metazoa; phylum Chordata; class Mammalia; order Rodentia; family Pedetidae; genus Pedetes; species Pedetes capensis. Next base: position 31,736 of record VMDO01005781.1, on the reverse strand, counting down.
CAAAGAAAACATCCTTCAGGATGGATTGTACCTCAACATCAGTAAAATGAAAATCCTTACAAATGGGTCAGTACGCAGCTTCCTGATAAATGGAGAAAAGATTGAGGTTATCCAAAATTTCTGTTTTACTTGGATCTACAATCAACACCCATGGAAGCAACAGTCAAGAAAACAAAAGACACACTACACTGGGAAAAGCTGTTGCAAAAGACCTCTTTAAAGTGCTGAAAAGTAAAAATGTCACATTGAAGGTGAAGGTGCGCCTGACTTGTGCTATGGTATTTTCAGTCACATGATACGCTTGTGAAAGCTAGATGTTAAATAAGGGAAACAGGAGAAGAACTGATGCTTTTCAATTATGGTGCTGGAGACAAATATGGAACATACCATGGACTGCAAAAAGATCTTTCCTAAATGAAGTACAACCAGAGTGTTCCTTGGAAGCTAGGATAGCTAGATGCATGGTTGCATCTGACCTATTTGGACATGTCAGAATGGACCAATCCCTGGAGAAGGACATTATGTTTGGGAGATTGGCAGATCAACGAAAAAAAGGAAAACCCTCCACTAGATGGGTTGACACAGTGTCTGCAACAATGGGCTTACACATAAAAAAGACCACATGCCTGGCACAGTGTCAAGGAGTGTTTCATTCCGTTGTACACAGGGTCACTCTGTGGTGGACCCAACCAGAGGGAACCTAAGAACAACAACAATGAAATTCTAAAAAAACACAAACTAGTCTCTAGTGACAGAAAGGAGATCAGGAATTGCCTAGGGCCAAAATGGGAAGGAGGGATTGACCACAGTTGGTCAACTAGACTTTCTGAGGGAATTTTCTGGGGTGATGGAAAATATTTGTTATTTTCACTGTGATAGCTATTATAAGGTACATATATTTGTAAAAATTCAATTACTTGTACAACTACTTGTGCCTAATTGGTTACAGTTCATTGTATATAAATTATACCTCAATAAAATCATTTAAAAAATATTCGTGGCATAATGTTGACGGAAGATACATACCATGGCATTCTAACTGTGATATCACCATAAATTTGTGCCACCTGAATGTGCATATGACATGGACCAGTGAAAGCTTCAGCTTGGTTCACAGATACCTGCCATTTTAAGCAGCAATCAGAAAAGAAATGAGCTGGAGAAGGCTTTTGAAGATAGAGTCTATCCAGAAATGCTAAACTTGCTGATCCGGGTTGCTCTTTACAGAAAAAAGGCAAAGCCCCATTGAAAGAAACAATAAGAAACAAAGAAAACCATCCATAGAATCCTGATGGGATCTCATTTTAATATAAAAAGAGCCTCCTGCAATGGATAGTTGAGTTGTGACAAGGCTTAAAGAGGAAAAGAGAGTACTTGGTGCCCCTGTGATCAAAGAGGTTTGCTAACCTTTTCAATCTCAATTCCTTATTTTATAAACTAAAACTAATACTAGCTATCAAGTGGCACATCTTCAAGACTCCAACTGCTACTGAGAAACGCTTCTAAAAACATAGGAGGAAATGTCTATTGACTCAATTATTAAGTGCTTGGTTTGTCGGCTTTGTGATAATCATTTAGGAAATTTAAAACAACCTAACTAGCTCCCTGAATTTATGGAGCTAAGCAGGGCCCATCCTCTTTATGCCAGTCCAGTGGCCATCACCCTGGCTGTATCCCACACATAACAGCAAAGCCTATAAAGTACAGATTCCTGAACTCAACCTTTATATGGGTTACGTTGACTCAGGGGCCCTGGGATGCATCCTGGAGATGTAAGTTCTACAATGACCTCAACAAATATCTCATGCCAGGAACCACTCTGGGAGGTACTCACTGTGGTATTTTTGTGCAGCCCAAGCATCCTAACATAGTCCTCTAGGAGCACATTTTCCAGTTTCTGGCAAAAAGAGGAGTTTGGCAATATTCCTTCAGCACATCCCCCTACTCCATGGCCTTGAGATTTTAAAGAAATACAAAACACCTTCTATTCCTAGTTAAGATTAGAAACACATGAAAGAGTGAAAGACAGACTGGATGGTATGGTATACCCTACTATGTTTTCATTAACAGGCCTTCATCAGAAACATTATTTTTTTGTCTCCTTTTCTACTGCCTAAGCACTCTTGGTTCAGTTTTTAACAAACAGTACCTGAGAAGCTGTGTAAGCAGCTTGATGCAATAAAGGCACACGGAAATAAGACAACTTCCTGACCTATTTGTGACAGACCCACTTACATCTGCCTTGAAATCTAGGTTTCTCTGGAGCAAGAAAAATCTTCTCTTTATTCATTCCTTCAAACAAATACATACTGCCTGCCTACTAGGTATGAGTGAAACAAATAAGTCTCCTTCCATGCTTGGCTTGCAGTGCAGTTAGAAGACACAAGTAAAAGACAACAACCAAAAGATGGTGTCAGATGATTACAATCATAATGCAAGCAATTAAAACTTATTGTCATAAAGACTGAACCACTGAGTCACAGAAGGACAACTATTTCTGAACTCACTATTTATATGAGACATCTAGAATAGTCAAACAGAAGTAGAGAGTGGAATGATGGTTGCCAGGGACAGGAGGAAGGAGAAATGAGTTGCTATTCAACAGGTATAAAGCTTCAGTTATGACAGGTAAGTTATATTCTAGAGCTATGCTGTACAACACTGTGGCTACTATAAACAATACTCTATTGTACACTTAAAATTTTGTTAAGAGGGTACACCTTATGTTAAATGTTTTTACCACAATGAAAACAATTATTAATTAAAATAAATAAATGAAAAGGGAAAGGCAGGGGCCAGGACACAGGATGGGCAGTCAGATGACAGGTCCTTAGGGAAGGCCTCCCTGAAGGGCAATGTTGAGTTAACTACTTTCCCTGGGGGCAGCAAAAGGAACATCTATTTGTCCCAGCCAGAGAGAGTGCAGACAGACTGAAGAAAGGATCACATCAAGTTAAACTTAGTGAACCATGAGTTTATTGGAGTTGCTTACAGGAGCATGGGGACCCAGTGACACTACTTATGGACAACTATACCACCAGGAAAAAATCACTCCAAGGAGTCCCTCCCTCCTGTCAACTGGATTGGTTGCCACCTACACAGTGGTGAATGTCAACTGGCTCTTCACATTATAGTCCCAAATACAGCTGAGTAGTTAAGCCTATTTTGTACTATGGGCTAAGGTCTCCCATGCCATCACAGCTGCTTTACTCTAAGACTCCAATGGTCAGGTCTAGCCTGGAGGAATCTGTCACACTACAGGTGGCATCAGAGCTGAGCCTCAAGAAGGAAACAGAATGCACAGAGCCCAAGAGGGGTCTGTGAAAGGAGCATTGTAACAGATGAGATCTCGTGGGAAGCAGACACACTCAAAGGGAATATGTGCAAAAATACAGAGTTTATTTTGATAAAGGGATGCAGCCAACCCCAGGTAACTAGCCAGGAAAAGCAGAGGAGTCAAACCCTGAGTAAGTATCTCCTTCCCTCTCTCCACATATCTGCCAGTGCTCCACAATGCCCAATCCCAAAACGAAGCCTGGAAGCAAAAGTGTCCACTGATGCAGTTCCCATCACCAACCCACTGGCACACACAAGGTGAGAAACGGAGGAAACTGAGACTGGAAAGGCAAATGGAGGCATCAGAATTAAAAGCAAGTGCAGAGGCTTAAGGTGGGAAATAGTACATCTTGTTTAGGGAAGGACCACTGTGCTGAAGCTTCGCAGACAAGGTGCAGAATGAGGGCAGAGAAGAAAAGACCAGATGGGGGACAGGGGCCATTGTATGCCATGGCAAGGTGCTGGTGTTCTATCCTGTGCCCAATGGGAAGCCTTTAGAAGGCTAGGATGGAAAATCTGATCAGATTCTCACACTTTCAAAGGCTGGCATGCCTGCTGGGTGGAGGGCATACATATGGACAATAAAGGTGGAGGGAGGAAGCAACCAGTATACCAGAGGTACAGTGAACTAGCCCTAGAGCCCAAACATGCAGACAAATGGGACTTCCACTATGTCTGGAGTTGATCTATTCCTGCTCACTAGCTCTTCCCAAAACACAGAGAGACAAAGTGGACAGAACATGGCAGGGAGATAACTTTTTGATCAGTACAATTGAAATCTGCCTTTCAGGTTAAATGTGCTCAGTCTCTAGATTTGGCACCATATCTTCTTTAGGACAGGGTGGGGGGAACAGAAATTTATAAAATGCCATGGATTTAGAGGTAAAGAGTCCTCAAACCCATGCAGGGTCTTCTGGTTCCTCTGGCTCTCCAGCAGTGCCCCTGCCCTCCTTGTTGTCAGTCCTCAGTGGCATCACTGGGTGAGATGGCTGAGACCGCAGCTAGTGAACATTTTTGTCTGTCCTCCCTCTCAGCTCAGTGGGACCCTGGTGATTCCCTATCTAACTTCCTCACTAATCTCAGCTTTCACTGGCTTTACAGGCCCCCAAGTGCCTCTAGATCTCCATCTCAACTCCACCTTCACATCTTGGGAGAAGAGGGGACATCTTGGGGCTACTAATTAGACTGTTACTTTCCCTGGCCACATCTCTGAATTCATTCCATCAAGTCACCCTCGGGGTTGGTCAAGAAGTTTCCTTAGAGAGCTTCCAGGAGGCCTTTCCCAGTGTCCCAGACTATAAGCTAGGAAAGAGCTCCTCTGTCCTGTTTTCCTCCAGGTATTTAACAGACTCCTCTCTCTCCAAGCTGCAGCCTAGAGGGAAAATTAGAATATCTAAATGACCATCTACTTTCTGTCTCCCTTTTGTCTCCCAAAATATACTCAGGCTGGAGAGCAGGCTTCATTATCATAGCCCTCATTTTCTGAGCCATGTAACTAAGCCTTAATATAAGAAACATTCTGTATGTTGGAGAAATTTTCAATCCTCCAGGCTAAACCTTGCCATATAAATGGAAACTAAAAACATTTATAAAACCTTTTCTTGTCCTACAAAGACTAGTTTTCAAGCCTACTGTTTTTTTGTAGAAGCCTATTTTTTACTGTTAGAAGCCTAAATCTTCACTTTTTTATGGTTTGCATTCTTCTATCCCCTTTTGGAAATGGATATATTCAGGAAAAGAGAAAAGTACATTATGTTTTTCTAAAGCATGGCTATCATTATACATGTTAGGAAGCTACCTGAATGTTCTGCTATCTGCTGGAAATGGAGCAGACAGGAGAGAGGGAGGAGGAGACAGGTTTAGGAAAAAGATTGTGGAGGTTAAGGTTCACACAATTGGCTGATGGAATAGTTAAATGGGAGGGGGACTGAAAAAGACATGGGGACCCAAAATGCCTTCTAAGTAATAGACAGATGGTGGTCCATTTTACCAAAATGGAAAATTCTAAGGAAGAAGTAGGTTTGACATTGGAAAAGCAAGAATTCTGTTTTTAACCTAGTAAATTTGAAATTCCAGTGAGACATCCAAGTGGTAATATCAAGTAGAGCACTCAGAAGATCATGAATGAAGATAAAAATCTGGAAGTCAGTAGCATTCAGATGCTGCCTTAAACCCGAACAACAGAGTATGAAGAAAGTCTCAGTCCATCACAGAATTCACCAGAGCCAAAAGCCTTTGTAAGCCAACCCATATCAAGACAAAGGAGGAAAATCCCAACCCAACTGCAAACCTACCTCAAGGCTAGCTCTCAACTTTAGCAGTACTTCTAAGATCCAAGTACAGATGCCACAAACCCATCTTGAATTCAGCAATAACTATAAAGGAGAGAACAGGAAAAGGACATGGCAATCCACTCCCAAAGCAATCCCAAAACAGTCAGTCATTGAAAACCCTATGTGAGTCCTTATGAGTCAGATACCTAACAACAAACAACATAAAGGAGAGAAGAAATGTTTATGTTGGAACCAGGTCATCATTATTGTTCGAGCTTTTGTTCCAGAGAAATTTACAGGTTCCTTTTTGGGAACAGTCATCATGGGGAAAACTCCCTGTTAAGCAGGAGACTAAGCAATAAGGAATTCTCTAACAGCTTACACTTACTACCAATACAGGGTCTTGTCGTATACTATTAATTGGCCCAAAAGTCACCTGGAGGGTAGACTCTCCAACTATTCAAAATGACTACTCAAAATTTAGGTTTTGGCCATGCACTCTAACTTTTTTGCTGGACAGGAAGAAGAAAAGAATTCATAGGCCTCTCTACATTAATGGAAGGTGGGGGTGAGGAGGGAAGTAGCGGGATAGGTGGGGGAGTGAAAGGACTAGTATTATTCCCAAGGAAACAGCCCCATCTGCTGAACAAATCTCTGTCTGGGTTAGGGAGGAAGAGATAAGATTTGATTTCTTTTTTAGGAATTACTACTACTTAAAAACTATAACCTTCTTGCTCCCTCTAGGGGTCAATGGTATGGATAACATGTTTGCAAAACAAAAGATTTAATGGGAGTTGCAGTTTTTTTATTTTTTTAACAGCACCTTTCCTCATTTTAAAGTCAGTATTAAAATGGAAGGACAAAATGAAAGCAAAAAAAAAAAAATTTAAAGTTCTTCTGTCACTTTCTACATGGTCTGAAATTTGAAGCACAGGAACAGGGGCTGTAAGGAAAAACAGATCTATACACTAATCAAATACTTAAAAATAGCCTCACAAGATGGCAAAAAGATGCTATATGTCATTAGTCTTGATTAATCTGTTCCTCTGATCAACTAATTATTCATTCTGAAAATGAGAGGATTCTTTTTGTAATACCAGGGATTTTCACATGGTGGGCAAATGTTCTACCACTGAGCCGCATCCCTGGCTCTTTTTTATTTTCAATTTTGAGATTGCACAGGCTGCCTCTGGCTTCAATCTAGTGATCCTCCTGCCTCAGTCTCCTCAGTCATTGAGATTATAGGCATGTGACACCACAGCCAGTGGGAGAGCATTCTTTAGGATGATGTTCCTACTTGCATGAACATAAAACCATTCTAGAAGGACAATGTCTGCACTGTGTTTTCAGGTTTCCTGAATTTGAATGAGAACATCATTGTTGCCAGGCAACTTTGTTCTCCAGATGAAGGTGTCCACAAAAGATAAAATACCTCATAATTCTAGCGAATCTATCCTGGCAGGAATCATGGATTTACAATTTGTCTAGCTAGATCCTGCGGCTGAATTACAGATCAGAGTCCAGGAGCCAAGGACAAGAAGCCTGAATAAAACCAGAGCCAGGAGGCCATTCCTCAGGATTTCAATACAGCGGCTCCAAAGCAGCACCAAGGCTAATTTTAGAAAGCTTCATTTCAACCTAATGATTTTATAACACATCAGTCACTGATAACATTTGGACAGAAGGAGTAATGTCTCATAGCTGTGGGTTCAATCTGGGTAACAGTGTTTTATAAATACATAGCCAGAAGGTAAATTTCTCTAGCTTTCAAGATTGTTACTGCAATAATTAACTCTTCTTTCAAAAGAACAAACAACCCAGAACATTATTTGTGGCCATAGGCAATGAACAGATAGCATAAATCGCTATGACACTTTCCATGTACTCAGAAAAAGCATACCAAGTACAAAAACAGCAAAAAGGAAATTTTAAAGGTGATTCCATGCAATTTAGTATTTAATAAAAGTGGCATCTCAAATCACCGGAACAAAGAAGGACTTTTAATAAAGGTGTCAGGACAAATAAGAGGCCATTTGGAGAAAAGATAAAATTAGATCTATATTTCATGTTAACTCCAAATGTATCAGAAGTCTAAGTGCAAAACATTAAGCTATATGAAAATAAAGTGCTGAAAAAAAACATGAGTACACTCCTCTACTATCCTAGTGTAGACACTGGCTTAAAATACAGAGGGAATAAAAGATTGATAAATTGACCACATAAAAACAAAATAAAATTCAGAACAACAACAACACATCTGACATAAATAAGGGCAGATAACTGCTAAACAGAGCAAATATTTCCATCAGGCAGATCCCTAATATGTAAAGGGCTCTTGAACACCAAGAGAGAAAAGACCAAAAATGCAATATAAACAGATGATTCACCCAAAAATGTGTCAACAGTCCTGAAATATATCAAAAAAGTTACAGATAGAAATATGTAAATAAAAAATATACTGAGATGCCATTTCTTGCCAATCAGATTGGCACAAATAATAAAGAATAATATATTCTATTGGCAAAATTTTAGGAAAATATTTTTATACATTGACAGCAGGCATGAAGATTGGTACAACTCTTCTGGAAGGAAAACAGACAATACTTAAAACTAATGAGATTGTTTCTTATTAAGAGAAAAAAATGGGAAAGAGTATAGTAGTGATAGGAAAGGAATGAAACTTTTCTAAGTATACTTTTTAAAATAACTCCAACTCTTAAAACCATGTAATGTTTCACATACTCAAAAATAAATAAATAAATTATTACAATGAACCAGGATTTGGGGAAAACTCAAAGAAGAATAAACAGAGAAAATGAACTTAACTATGTTATAGATGAATAACATGACCACATGAAGGAGGTAGGATGGAAAGGCCTACCCTAAGTATTATGACTTCTGCAAAAAAGAAGCAAAAACCAAATGAATTTTGTGTGTGCATGCACACGAGTGCGTGCACTGGGTTGTTATACATACTTATGTTTCCAATCTCTATCTTCTGAGAGAGCTTAGAAACAATGAACATACTGGCCTCCAAGATCTTGGTTCCAAAATACCATTCTCCAATAAATAAAACTAAAGCATACTGGAGAAATGGTTGATTCTCAGCCCAGAACAGGGAAAATAATACCAAAAAAGAAATGCTTAAAAAATGATGAGAGTGCTCAAAGGACTTAGGAGCTAACTGGAAGGAGCTCCCAATGGCTAAGGTAGAACCACTTTTACCAATGTACATAATGATAGCAATGGATTACACCCATGAGTCCAAATTGATGAAAATAAATCAGCACTCCTATTAATAAATGCAGAAAGAATGATAGAAGTAGAAAATTATTAGGCAATGACTGAATAATGATTGCACAGAACTTTCAATGGATGATAAAACTAAGTGGGCAAACTTATTATGAAACAGGATATTTCCACAGTCTTAAATTATCTTCTTATCCTTGTAACTACAAAGGAAAACATAGTCACCTTACAGCAGGGGTCCCCAACCTCCCTAGCCAGGGACAAGTACAGGTCCCTGGCCTGTCAGGATCCAGAGTGCACAACAGGAGGTGAGAGGGAGATGAGCAAGGGACATTCCACCTCTATATACAGATGTTCCCCATGAGCTCATATCCCCCAACCATCCTTTTCCCCCCACCTCTATCCAGGGAAAATTTGTCTTCAATGAACCTGGTCCCTGGTCCCAAAACGGTTGGGGACCTGTGCCTTACAATACAGAAATGCGGCATACATTATCTCAATAATATGATCAAAATAAATATCACCCAATAGTAAGACATATTAAAATCAGGTACTCTCTGACATCACATACTCAGAAAGGCACAAGTTTCATTTCTATGGCATTCTTGCAAAAAAATGCATAATCTCGATCTAAACATGAGAAAATGTAAAACAAACCCCAACAGAGGAATAGTATACAAAATAACTAACCAGTATTCTTCAAAAACGTGAAGGTCATGAAAAACAAAGAGAGAATACAGAGATATGACATCTAAATGCACTGGGGGATCCTGGTTAGATCCCAGGCTTGAATAATGACATTAGTGGGAAAGCTGCTGAAATTCGAATAAAGTGTATACATTAATTAATAATAATAAGATCAATGTTAACTTCCTTATTATTCTGTTGAATATTACTATGAGAGAAAGTTGGGTTAAGGGTATACATAAACAATTTGTATTATTTTTGGAAGTCTTTTCAATCAGTTTATATATATTTCAAACTAAAATGGTTCCATGGGGTGAACATGTCCATGTGGCACATTTCTAAAGGGAGTAATCAGGTGGAGTATCTTTTAGTCCTGTGGCATCCGATCCCAACAGATCTCAGAAGCTAAGCAGGGTCAGGCTTGGTTAGTACTTCGATGGGAGATGGTCTGGGAACACCAGATACTGTAGGCTTGGGAGATGGACCTGGCAACCCACTCCCCAAAATCAATCCGCCATTGAAAACCCTATGAACAGCAAAGCACTGACAATAGTGTTTGACCTGTTGTATGCAGGGTCACTATGAGTTAGATACCGACTCAACGGCACCTAACAACAACAACAACATTACTGGATTTAAGCTGTGAAGATATTGATGTGTAGGAAGAATGCTGGACACCTCCACAAATCAGAATAAAAAACAGGAATAATAATGTGGGAGTATATTGCTAAATTTTAAAAATATTAATAAAGATGTCTGGAAATGAAAATTTTACTCCATGATCAACCTATTCCAGAGGACACAGATTGCAAAGTAATCTTTCAGGGATTGACAGCATAAGCTAAGAGCATTCTGTGTTCATGAGAAAGAACTCATGAACTAAATCAAGTTGGATTTTGTTTCTGCCACATTGGGGGAAAAAAAAACTATCAAAAGACTACAACAGCACTGCTCAAGGACTTCTTATACACATGAGCTCTTAGAAGGGTCTACTATTAGTCAGCAACAAAGATGAAAAATGAAAGCATTTTGAGAGAAGAGAAAGAGGTCCTTCAGGCTTCTTTATATGAAAAGCAAGTCCTACATTTTTTTCTAAGAGAGATTTCCCATGGCAATAAACCAAAATATTTGGTTTATTAGTAAAAGGAAAAAAAATGGGAGAGGAACCTAATAGAAACAGAATCAAGAAACACTTTGTCAATAAAATTAAATTCAACCCTATTGCTACTTAATTTTTAACAAAACAGCTGCATTATAATTTATATCAATCACAGTCACATTATTTTATATTTTGCACACAAAACTTTCACTGATGCTTTTTCCTCCCATATTTTCTTTTTTCCCCCTGCGATGCTAGGGGTGATACACAGGCCCTTGCAAATGGTAGGCAACCTCTCCACCACTAAACAGTACCCCTTGATTCCCTAGACTTTCTTTCCTTAGGGTAAAGTTTGTTGGTTGCTTTTTAAAGATTAGCTGTTTGTGTTAAGAAGAACAAACAGGAATTATGAAGTGATACTGTGGATAGTCAGTGCCCAAGTTTCTTGTTACTCGCAAAAATCAGATGGAAATAACCAACCACTAAGCCTCTTGTTGCTGGGATTTAGCTCAGTTGGTAGAGCGCTGTTCTGCAGTCTCTGAGCTCCAGAGTTCTATTCCCAGCACCGCAAAAATGGGAGAAGGACCTGGCAATCCACTCCCGAGGCAATCCCAAAACAGTCAGCCTTTGAAAACCCTATGAGGGTTGCTATGAGTCGGAAACAACTCGAAGGCACCTAACAACAAGCCTATTGTTGTTGTTAGGTGCTTTCAAGTCGATACGCCATTGAAAACACTATGAGTCACTAAGCCTAGTGTGTCATAAATCTGGTCTTTAAGAAATGAGACAAAATTTTGAGGACAAGTGGGTAAGAAGGCTCCTCCTAAGATAAATGACACCTCCCAAGTACAATATATGCACAACACATATACAAAGGATTCTAGTGTAAAAGAAAATAAAAATACTGTTCGACTCTGATGCATTCACTTTTATCACCTCTACAGTTAACATACCTGATGAAGATGACTTAAATTTCTAAATTGCAACCCCATAAGGTATGTTTCCCCAACATGTCAAATCATGTTGTTTCCATTTATCTTTTTCAGTTTCTCAAACTTTGGAGTTCAAGCTGTTAGGAAATATGACATTTCCTAAAATGGCCTTTCAAATAGCAAACCTCATTTCAGTATAGCCAAGATCACCACATACAGTTTATACAGTTTGTACACTGCACAAATGTACCTGGCTAAAGGGGACCCAAGAGCCAAAGAGGGCTGGGACCTGGAAAATGCTTGAACATAAATATATATGTAAAACTGTACATAATTTCAGGGGCCCCAAGCCCTGTGAGGCCCAGATCACAGGTTTAGAACACTCTGCTCTATCGTTCTACCCAAATAAATGAGGTTTGCATTTTACCAAACTGACTGACATTTTCTTAGAACCAATCATGCCTTAGGCATGTCTAATTGAAAAGGTATTTTTTCCAAAATAAGATTTATTTTTACCAACTTAGTTATATTGTCTACTGCTATAAAACAGATTTTTATCTAAATAAAATTTTAATCTCTTAGCCTCTCATGTATTTTCTCCACAATTTCTCTTCTGCCTCATGAAAAGGTCACTCTCTAACCTTTATAATTTTAAGATCTAATGATATAGAAAGTATATCCAGAAGTCCCAACATTCATAATTTTATAATATTCATATCATTTTAAATTTTCACTAAAATGTGTATAATTTATCAATTGCAGTTATAGATTAAATGAGTGTAATGACACAGGAACACGTACACCCAGCTGCTACGCCCGAGTTAGTAAGATTATCTGATAGTAAAAGGGAGGAACAAAACATCACATTTAATTCCAGATACAGTTCTACATTTAAACTCAATTCTGTGTTTATGACACCATCATTCCTGTGCTTCAGTATAAAGAGACCTCCAATGTAATAGCTAAATTATCTTCTATAATAAAAGGATTTTGTTAGTATTTTATTTTCTCAAAATACTTAAAGAATTTTTTTTTGAAGTGTAAATTCATAATACTAAAACAGTACTTCTGCTTCATGCAATTTACTGAAGTGGATAACTTGCATAAAACTCCTAAGACAGATATCTGAAAGTTTTGGACCATTTTTTAAATCTCTTTAAATTCATTTGAGAAACTCCTCACAGGCCAAAATGGAAGCAGAAACCTTGAGTCCAGTGAGGTAGAGAAACCCAAGAGCTGAAAGCTACCTACCACTAGAGCTCTTGCCAGCCACTGGTGGACAGGCCTTTTCATTGAGTGGTCTTTATACAGAGGCACTGGAGCAAAGGCCTAGCATCTAGAGTGAGAGGTCAGAGGACACCCTCCCACACTCCTTCAGTGGTAAGGAGGGACAGGAACACATTCAATAAGCAAATGTGCCTATTTCAAAACCTTGGCTCTGGGAAAAGAAAAATTTTTTCCTCTGCAGGTTTTTATCCACAAGCTGGCCCTGCACACAAAGATAAAATTCCTCTTATCTTTGGGTGTTAAAAACTTCCAGGTGAGAATTTAAAATGCTTTCAAGTGATGGGAAAACACCTGAAAGCCAGGGCTCCAAGAATTTATACACATAAGTAAGCAGGAACTTCCGATCAAAAACTCTTACACACAAGAGAAAACAAACCACTATGACTGACACTCTAATCACAAACCACCACAAAAGACTCTCAATGACTCTGAAGACAGGAAAATATAAGTAATTATGTTGAACGTATTTAAATATGAAAAAACAGTACTTAAAATTTGAACAGATTTCAGAAGAAGAATGTGTAGAAATTTAAAATGTATCACTGAATTTAGAAATCCAAAAAAGATTAAACAGACAACTGGGTGGCATGGTTAAAGAATTATTAAATTTGAAGATAGTTCTCAAGAAGTTATGTGGAATGAAGAAAAGAGTCATAAAGAAAATAAAAATATAAAAATGAATTAAATAGAAATTGGGCAGAGAAAAAATGTTTTAACATATCTTAGTAAGAGCATCCAAGAAGATAACAGAAAATATGTTGTTAGGTGCTGTCGAGTCGGTATCGACTCATGGCGACCCTCATAGGGTTTTCAATGGCTGACTGTTTCAGGATTGCCTTGGGAGTGGATTGCCAGGTCCTTCTCCCATTTTCATGGTGCTGGGAATTGAACTCGGGACCTCAGAGACTGTAGCACAGTGCTCTACCAACTGAGCTAAATCCCAGCCCAACAGAGAATATAAGGAAGAAGTAATATTCAAAGACATACATATGACTAAAAAATTTCCAAAACTGGTGAAAGACAAAAATCTTCAGATTCAAAAATTTCAAAGAATCCTAAAAAGCTTTAATAAAGATTTATATCTAGATGTTACAGAACAAAGGGAAGATTCTAATAGCTGCCACACTAAAAACACAGATTATCTAGAAAGAAATTAGTTTATGACTGGCTTCTAAACTTCAGAGGGTTTGCTCTAAGAAGTAAAATGAGCCCAAAAGGGTCTACTATACAAGAACCCAAGGTGAGCAAAATAACTGAAAAATACATAGGAAAATCTACATAATACTGACTGCATAAAGCAACAATAATAGTAATACTTAAACTGTAAGGTAAAAATATAGTGAAGATTAAAAATAACCGCATATAGCATGGGAGGTGGGTAAAATAGTAATTAACTTTAGAATTTGTTAAGTTAAACATGCTTGCAAGAACTTTTAAGAAGATAACAAAATAATTAAAATGTCACTTTCACAGGAGAGAAATAGAACCAAAAATTTTTAACTAAAAAATTGAAAAAAAAAAAACTTTGCCAATCAAAATCAAAAGGAACAAGTACATATATAAAAAAAGCATGACACTTACAAAGCATGACACAGGAGGGTAGAAATAACTCCAACTATATCAACTACAATAAATGTTAAAGGAAACCAGGTACAGTGGCTGCTTCAGCAGCAGTATTGCAAGTTCAAGGCCAGCCCAGCCTGTACAAATTAGCGGACCCTATCTCAAAATAACAAACAGCAAAGGAGCTGAGCTGCAGCTCAGTGGCACTTGTCTAGCATGTATGAAGCCCCGGGTTCAATCCCCTGGTACCACATAAATAAACAACCAAATGTTATGTTAAAGGACTAACTTCTTCAATAAAAGAAAATACTTGTCATTCTGAGTCATGTGTCCAACACTTGTTCTGTAAACTAAATGCTACTGGAACACAACTATAGTAATTCATTTATATATTTTCACAGTTGTTTTTGAGCTCAGTAATATCTCATTTTGGGGTTATCATACATCTTTCTGCTTATTTGTACAAAAAAGATCTGGACAAGCTTGAATGTTCTGACTCACCTTCATAGGAATCACTAGAAGCCAATAGCTTACTACCACCTCTTGTAGCAAAACCTTCTGAGCTTGTAAGGGCAATAGCTGTAACAGTTAAACTAGTTCCACAGACTTGGGTTTTGGGGTCACCTTTAAACTTGGTGGTATTTCAAGCTGTAGAATTTTTGCTGCTTGCTGGAATACACATTCCTTTCAAGAGGGCTTTCGTCCTATGGAATGTTGTTATTGTTCCATACATTTCCATTCACTGTTGTTATACTTTAAATGCTGCTACTCTTTTTCCATTACCCTAGAGAAAGAGAACCTGATAACTTTAATCTCTGTTCATAAATGATCTATAGTATATCCCAAATTGATTAGAAAAATCCAAATTTAAACTTGTTTATGGTTCAAATCTTAAGATTTAAATGGGGAAATGTCAGGATGTCTACACTAAAACTCATCTCACTTCACCATTTGAATATGATATGAGGCAAAATTTGCCTAGACAACAGAAGCTGTTATACTCACCATAGCTTGTTGATTAGTTAAGAGAATATATATACAGTTATAAGCTATGCTTTTGGGGTAGTCTATGATTTTAGAATGCTTTGGCTCCAATAATATAATGTGTGAAAATTTTACTTGAAATTACCACAGTAAGGAAAATTGGTCAATGTACTAAATGAACCCGAGTGGGGAAATTTTGCTAAAATTGCTAATGGTGTCATCAGTGCATGTTTCATGTCACTGCCATACCCCGGGCAAAGTTATAAAGGCTGAACATGAACTAAAACCCTAAATCCAGGTGTTTTGTGCACCTCCAAATGTATTTCAAATAACGACACTCTACAGTGAGTTTTTAATATGCCCTCGTCATTTTTGCTTATTCTTAGCATACATTGAAGTCATTTTTTGCCAGGAAGCTGGGGCTATATGATAGGAAAACTATTACCAGTTATGTCCCCAACTTGGGGAATTCAAATCTCTCTAGTGACAGAGGCACTAATTTTATCTGGTGTTTTTGTAAAGCCCTGCCACTTACTCAGAAAGTTTGCTATCCATATTACCACCATTACCATCCCTCCCCCTCCGCTCTTATCCTGGAAAAGTAGGGGGGGAAATGAAATTCTAAACTCAACTAGCAAAGGTTTCAGATATTCTCAAGGTTCTGTGGTGTAAGATATTCTCCTTGGCTTTGATACCCCCCTAGGATATATCAGCCTTGTATGCAACAGATCCTCCCAAGCATCTAGAAATATTGCAGCCAATTGCAGAGTGCACACACTAGTAGACAGGACCAAAATATTAAAAGGATCTCAGGCAATAATATACCCCTCTTATCATCAATAAGTATTCAACCTTTCCTTAAAATCCTCCTCAGTAAACCTGACACAACCTAAACCCAAAGGCCCGGTATTCTGGAGGAGACAATTTCCTCATAAATTGGCAAAAGCATAGAACAGAATTGGCTGTTGGGATTGCACACCTTTTCCTTTAGGAGGAGCCGCCTAGCATCCATTGGTTTTATTTCCTTGCAATGAGATCAAGTGACTTTCTGAATAACTATAGACTGACATCTCATTAGGTGACTTTTTGGGTGTCTTATAACACAAGGATAACCAAATATCTAAAATCGCCTATCACATCCTGTCTCCATCAAATCTATGGTTGGGACCTTTCATGGAAGCTAACTTTCATACCCAACTTTCACAAATATAGAACTTGGAATAGAACTGGGGAGCAGATGGTATATAATGGAAGGCTGCCTTGCTTTACCCAATTTGATAGGTAAAATGCAGTAGCTCTCTTTCACTTCAGAGCTACCTAATCAATGGCCTTGACACTAAATTTCATTGCCTGGAACCGGATCACTCTTCTTAAATGACCCCAAATCACAGCCTAAGTTATTTCACAACCTCCACAGGGTACTGTGACAGAAAACAGACTAGGTAGCCATCAATGACGAATTTATAACACAAAAGCCTACAGGCTACTCTTTACAAACTTGACACAGGTTTGTTACTCAGTAAACTTAATACTTGTCTTCAGGTTAGTCCTTGATATCATCCAGGGTCAGTTTTGATTCATCAATTTGCCCTCATAGTGAAGCCTCTTCATTTTACAAGAGGCTTAGAAGTAGGAAGACAACATACATGCTATGGCTCAGAAAGAAGCAGGAGAGCTACACACCACCAATCAGGCCATAGATCATCTCAGTCATCTCAGTTCAGATCATCTCAGTTGGGATATTGAACTGAATAAAAGCCCATTAGATTTAATATTGGTGTCTTGAGAGGGAATGTGCTGTTTTAGGGAAATTATACGCTTACATTCCCTGCAGACCTCTTTGGCAACTTTAACATTACCAAAGGGATCAGAGATACTAATGAAGAAATCATAAAATTAGGTAATTTGGCTAAGAATCTAGGGTTGTAGATTCAGTATGCTAGAGACGAAATCTGTTCTGGATTAACGGACTTGTAGCTATGATGATAACAAACTCATCATAATCCTTCTCTGAGTATGTATGTTACAGGCGCTCAGATGGTTGATTCCAAGTTTAAAATGCTGTTGTGCAACTATTATCCTACCACATGATTAAACAAATGATCATCCAACAAAAAGAATAGAAAAACCTAATACTTATGGATGTTGAAAACAACCTGAAAAACCTGCTACATGATCATGATGCTACAAATAATAATGTAGTTCTGCGTTGATCACATCCCAGCAATGATTCCTTCAGCTCAGGCCAAAAACTGACAATAAGGGAGTGAAAATGAAAAGTAGTTTCACCTATACTCACACTTCTGACACCAAACTGTGAGTTTTCCACCCCAAATTTGTTTTTCTGTGAACATCAACAGGGTATCTTCACAATTTACTTCTGACAATAACTACCCAGTCAGTGCAGACCCTACAAGTTAAGGCCATTGTTCCACAAAATTCCCCCAACCACTTCAAATGCCAGTCACCAGTCCAGACTCCCCAAACTTTTAGTAGCTATTATTAAGGGGTCCCAAGATCCCTCCCTCAGGTTTGGTAACTTGCTAGAAAGGCTCACAGAACTCAAAATGGTTTCTCTACTATTAGTGATTTATTATAAAGAAAAGAGCCAAGAAGACATGCACAGAATAAGGCACATGGGAAGAGACGTCGTGTCCATGGCCTCTCCGAGCACACTTCCATGTGTTCACCAACCCAAATTCTCCAAACCCATTTGTTTAGGGTTTATATGGAAGTTACATTCCAATTAAACCACTGGCCATGGAAGCTGGAACTTAATCTCCAGCCCCTCCCATTCTGGAAGGTAAAAGGGCTGGGGAGGCAGTGGAACTGAGCTCCCATCTTCTAATCATATGGTTGGTTCTACTGACAACCAGCCCCTACCATACCTGGGGGGGGTTCATCATCATTCATCTCACCAATGTACAAAAACAAATTCATCACTCATTTCCAGAGATTCCAAGTATCTATTCTTCTATCAGGAAACAGGAAAAAGGCCCAAATATTTTAATAAAAGATATTCCTATCATTCCCACCTCTAAGGAAACAAGGGTTTCAGGAACTGTCAGGAACCAGGGGCAGACACTATATACACACACACACACACACACACACACACACACACACACACACACACACACTTATATACACTGTATTGTTAACAGAGGGAATACCAAGAACTGAAACCATCTGCACCCAATAGCTTACTGCCACTATTAATTTTACTATTCAGCTGTTTTCATTCCCACAGCATTAATCTAGGAAACTTGCCCAAAATGCTCCAAATAATTTCACTATTTAAAAAAATTTCTGAGGCACTTATCTGAACACTGAATTACTGAACTTAATCTTGTCAGTTTGTGAAGAACCCCCCAAAACCTAGAATTTATCAAAAATCATGTATTTAACATGTTCAAACTTTAGTCACCTTCAAAGTACTCTCCATTTGATGTAATACATCTGTGGAGACACTTTTTTCACTGCTCAAAACAGGTTTGAACTCATTGAATTTGATTTCTTTTAGCGTATCTGCTGTTTTTTTCTTTCACCTCCTCCACATCAGTAAAGTGCTTCCCTTTGAGGATTTTTTTCATCCAGGGAAACAAAAAAAAAAGTTGTACAAGGTGAAATCAGGTAAATAGGGAAGGCGGGACACAAGGGTCACAGCACTCTTGGTCAGAAACTACTGAAGGCTCAGTGCAGTGTGGGCAGGTACATTGTCATGGGAAGAAACAGTCATCTGCTTGCCACAACTCAGAACATTTCTTACACAAATCACAATGCAACCTTCTCAAAACTTCCAGACAGTAAAAACTTTGGTTGATGGTTTAACCTGCAGGAGCAAATTCCAAGTATACAATTCTCACATCAAAGAAATACTGTTTTCATGTTCATTTGTTTTGGGGTTTTTTTGGGGGGAGGGGACCCTCCTATAGATTCCCTTTCTCAGAATAGATAGCATTGAATGTTTATTTTTCAAGAATTCACATTAAAACTCTAACCCCAAATTTGTCCAATGATAAACAAGCCCCTAAATCCAAAGACTCACCTTAAACCAGGCTCCAAAAGTATTAAAAAGTCTGCCTCTGCTCTCTCAAAGACACTACCACAATGTTAATGTGGTGACTGTCCTTATGATAACCAATGAATTCAGCTTTGCTGAATCAATAGGACTATTTTGGTTTATTTTTTGGAAAGCTAGCTTTTCTCAATAGAGTAGTATATTTAAAATATAAGACATTATACAAGGGGTCCCATCCAAGATTAGAGTAGCAAATCACAGATGTTACAACACTACCATTCTGTGGGAGTGTCCTTTAAGAATTATTAATCTCTTAGGATGATTAGAGGATGTTACTTTTAGAAGCTTCTATATTCAAATAAATTTGGGAAATACCAGGTTGAACCAAACTACACTGGTCTTGTCAGTAGAAGCAGTCTGTAAACACCCAAATGGAACATATTATTCACATATTTTCCCTAAGTCCTTTGACCATGAGGATCTTCCTCATGAACACCTGTGGGACTAATATCTACAGAAGATAATTTGGGAAACATTGAACTCTACTCAACAATCCCAGGTTCAAGTCTTAACTCCAACACTTACTTGTTATATAACCTTAGGCAGGTCTTGGCCTTGGTTTCCTTGTGTGTAAACTAATACCTGCCCTCTCTACCTACTTAAGGTTGTTATAGTCAAATGTGAAACCCCTTTGTAAACTCAAAAGTAAAATACATGAGTAAACTGTTTTTACAATACTCCACAACAGAGATATGGCAAATCCAGGAGGACCATGACACAGATTATTAATGAAGTAAAATGGGACAACTACTGGTTGTCAGTGCTTAATACAAAGACCAGTGGTAAACATGGTTGAATAAAAAAAGTACATTCAGCAAACATTTAAGTTGCCATAATGTCAGGACACTAATATGATCTGTGAACTTAGGCACTTCTTGTTATTATCAATTTTATAACGATGCTTCTAACAGGAAAATCTACAGAACCTCAGAATACCAACTGGTCTTTCTACTCCTTAGTCAGTGGCAAGCATCAGATTCAATCTAGGCTCTGACTTTGCTGTACACAAGGAAATGTCACCAATACAATTAAAATTCAGAGATAATCATTCACTTGATGATTCTATCTTAACCTGAAGAAAAATGAGATTACTGCAAGTATGAGTGGCTCAGTAATACAAACTGCCACCTGCCAGATCCCTTAAGCCAACAGCCCTTATAGACCAAAGACTCAGGTTCTGTTTAACAATGTGAATAGGACATTTCATTTTAAAGTTGGGTAGCACAGTATGGCTTCTAGTAACTCCACTCAAAATATGAAAAGGTCAACTGACTGTGTGAGATCTGAATCCTTTCTATCTGCTTTTCATGAGCTGTCTAGTGAGGAAACTTCAGTTTATTCACCTCTGATTAAGTGGTCTCTAAACTCATCCAGAATTTTAGGCCCTGGTAAAATTCTCCAAATTTTAGGCACTCACCAAAGATTTTGCTAAATAAGGTCATTTAAAAGAAATCTATTGGCATTTTTCATTTTAAAAAATTGAGTAGAGGATATAATCTCAGAACAAAGGATGGTTCTAGTGAGTATTGAAAAGTGCACCACACTGTCCTACTTCTGTGTATCATAATTTCTCTGTAAACTCATATCTAAGGATGTACAGCTTGCATATCCTCAAATTAAAAACCAGCCCAAAACCTGTGGCCATTTAATATCCTGAACTCATATATAAACACTGAACATTACTAAAAACTCCTATGTAACATAGTAGTAAAACTTGCCAAGTAATTTGGCTTCCCCAGCAGTAAGGTGTCAAACCATGCATTTTTTAATCACCAAAAATTCAAATCTAAATATAAGATTTAAAAAGCTGAACAAGGCTCTTTTTAGGCTCAAAGCCTGACTTCACACTAAACAGCTACACCTGAACCCAACATTTTAGCTCCCAATATTTTATCTCTAATACTTACATTGCAGCATTAATAAATTATTAGCAACAAAAAAAAAGCTCCCCAAAACTATATTCACTTAAACTTTCATTACACAGTATGTTTGGAGTACGTTTGATCTGGCCTATGGGTCAGCTTCAACCACATACATAAACTTTTTCTCCTATCTTGGGATGCCAGAGTGAGAAATAAATCATAGCTTGAAATGAGTACTGGCAGATAACAAAATAAACATGGACTGAACTGGAATAATCTAAGCCAAAGCACAATTGTTCATAAAATCCAGAAAGGTAACACCACGTTATACTTTCGTTTCAAGTAACTGAAAAGTCTTACTTAGAATGGTTAGGTAATTGTGGAAAATTATCTCAGATAAGATGTCCAGAGACGGGGTGTGCTATGCCAGGGCTCTAACCTTGCTCCTCTGAGATCTCTCCTCACCCTGCTTTCTGTATATTGGCTTCAGCCTTAGCTTATATGATGGCCAAATTCCTGTCACTCCAGATAATGCCAAATCCCAGAAGAGAATCACTTTTCCTTTGAGTTTCCTTGTTAAGAAGTCCCCAACATCTCATTGGCTCAAGTTAAGACCACAAGTCCATTCAACATGCCACTGAATCGTATTAGTGTGTCTTAACAGTAAATACTCAACCCTAGTAAGTCAAAAATGGAAGCCTTTCCTTAGGCATTATGGATACAGGGTGATGAAGGAATTAAAATCTGGCTTCTGCTGTGAAGGACAGACAGTAGTATAGTGACAACACACAGTGACACAATTGTTCTAACTATGAGGGCAAAAGAAAAGAAGCTCCTTTCTTTTACTGCTCCTACATCTCAGTAGACTGAGGATAGGCATTATTGCCTAACTCACTGTTCTTATAAACATGAACATCAATACCCATAAATCTCTTCCACAACACCACCCTTAGTTTGCGACTAGAAGTCTCAAGTCTCAGGGAATCAGGATTTGGAGACAACCTATAAATACAGTAATTATCTTAAGAAGTCTCAGAAAACATTTTATACATAAAAGGACTAGACATGGGAACTTGCTCAGTTACTCAGCTAACTGGTATAACATATGTAAGATTTATACTACTACTATAAAACATGACTTACCCACCAGAGAATGACTAGTTTGTCGGAAAAAAAATGACTACAGACCAGAAAGGAGCTAAGTCTTAAACCAACAGAATGTAAGCAAGTTTGTAAACAGCTACTTTATTAAAGTGTTTTCAAGAATATGAATTGGGATAGGGGTGGAGCATATAGTTAAGGGCATTTAATCTGAACTAAGAAATACTTAATTCTGGGGAAGCAAGGAGATATCTAAAGTTTACAGAAAGTTTCTTAGGAATGCCCACGTAACAATTAAGTTGAATCAGGAATTCCTAAGAACCTGTGCTATTATTCTCCAATCTACTGGTAATCTTTCTGCTAGTAACATTTTAGATCGGTTCAAGTCTTTGATACATATTACCAAACATATAACTTAAATTCATTGTTGACCTAGTTTTAAAGTTTCAAAAAACACAAAAGCTGCCACATAAGCAATACCAACATATCTGTATCCATCTTACAAAAGATTCAAATCAATTATAACAACTCTGCCTTTTAAACTATAGGAATGAATTAGGATGCCTTACCTAACCCTAAAATAAGTTAAAAGGATCACTCAAAAATGTCTTTCCCATTATATGTAAGTCCACAACTATGTCTTTCATGCACTGGGTTTAAGAACACAACTAATGAGAGAAAATTACTTTCAAAAGCATCATTTACTATAATTTTCTTTATTCAGTAAGCAACCTTACAAGACTGCAAATACTGAGTAATTATAGTATTATATAGTATAGCATAGAGATTATGGTATTTTTATTCAGAATAGCATTTCTTGTATTCTGGTAATTTTAAAACCAATTAGATTGCTGGATTTTCGTACTCATACTTTAAAAAAGATGATTTGGAATTAGAACTGGATTTACATTCTACTCATCTCTACTCAAATTCTCAGTCTGTTCTGAAAGATGCTTACCATTCTCACATGGAAGTACTAAGGACTAAATGAATTAATACTCTGAGTGGTAGATAGTACCAAGTAGTAGGTAGCTATTAGATATACTAAGGAATATTATTTTTTGGACTTGAACCCAGAGTCTTGTGCACACAGGCAAGCACTCCATCACTGAGCTCCAGCTCCCTTTTTTATTCTTTATTCTGAAACAGTCTCACTAAATTGTGCATGCCGCCACTGATCCCGAACCTGTGATCCTCCTGCCTCAGCCTCTAGAGTCACTGGCATTGCTAGCACCCAGCCTTACCAAGGAATCTTCATGAAGATTTTTTTCCATCTTGCTGACAATCATAAGGTAGCATGTGGCAGAACACTGCAATTCCATTAGAGACCAGATTTTATAATACTTCAGTGGTGGAAATGAATGATTACAAAGGTGTCAGTGGGATGGAATCCTCTAGGATGTTACCAGAACTGCACATTATTATTCCAGAACCATTTGTAAATGATCCCCATAAAGTTTCAGTAAACCTCTAGTATTAACAGAAAATTAATTATTCAAGTACTTCGAGTGAAAATATTCAGGAACAGTGAGATCATATATTTATGGAACTATCAAGAGTCTACCAGCCTGGCACTATACACATGCATATAATCCCAGCAACTCAGAAGGCTACGGAAGATCATAGTTCAAGGCCAGAGAGATATCGTGGGCACCTTAGGGAGAACTGGTCTCAACTAAGAAATAAAGGTGCTGGGAGTATACAGCAAGGCCCTGGGTTCAACTTTCTAGTACTAGAAAGAAAAAAACAAACAACCTTACCTGTTCAGCATTCTTTTAATTTTCTGTAATAAAGCATTTTCTAATTAAAAAACAGACAATGTCAAATATATTAAAATAACAGAAAACAGAATGCTTGACTAATGGGCATTATTTTACCTCAATCATCTCAAATAATAGAAAAGACTTTAGCCTTTTGATTACACACATAAACTACACATATAGTAGCACACAATTATCCATCTGTAATACCATAAAATAGAAATGCTCATTAAGCACACTTTCATATATGCAACCAGGAATCCTACTGGTCTTCAGTATTAGTGAAGTATTTTAAAAAGTTTATTTTGTGCTCAGAATATTTTTCTAAGGCATCACAAATTACACACCCAAACTCTTCAATGGCAGAATATTCAATATTCTAAAGGAGAGATCTTTAAAGAAAACTGTTGTATATTATGATACTGAAAATGTAATGGATTCACACAAAGAGAGAACCTTAAGAGGGGGAGGGAGATACAGAAATCATCTATTACATAATGGTCGATGATTCATTTTGAGTATTCATTGCTTTTCCCCTTCTTGCAGCTAATAGTCTTCTGTTTCACCCTCCCCTTGCTGCAAGGTTAAAAGTATGCATTCCAGCTTGCTGAGTTCTGCCTGTGGGATACCACTCAATATTAGCAGTCAAGAACAATAAAACATGAAATCTGCCTTTTCAAAAACATGAAAATATTATGATTTTAAAACACCAAGTGTATGCTGATGGTAAAATCAATTAAAGATTTTCTGAATGAGGACAAAGATATATTGAAAACACACAGAAGATGTTTTTTCCTGAGTAGAACACAAACTTCATATTTAATTAAGTTTTGAAATTCCAAAATATAAAATACTAAAACTTTTTATCATCAAATAAAAAAATCAGGAATGTCCACCTTCACAAGAAAAGAAAGAAAAAGGGAAAAGAAAAGAAAAGAAAGTTTTAAGACAAAATTCAACAATAATATTATTTGGGATGCATGGTCATAATTTTAAATTACCAATAGACAGCTCAATCAGATGGTTCTCTTAGTAAACTTCAATTTGAAAGAACAAAAAAGAAATATTTACCAAGAGGAAACAGAACAGTAATACTTTCATATCATCCAATTTGAAAAATGTAATCCATGGCAAATAAAAAAATACAAACCATACACTGAACAAGGGACCAAAAAAACCAACCTTCACAGGAATCAAGAGAACAACAGACTTATAAAAACTTCCTAAATCAGTAGCATATCCAATACATCATATATATAAAAGAAAACTATATTTAAAGCAAAGTAGTTTTTAATTAGTTGCATAATCTAAACACTATGAGGAAATTTTGGACTATACCTCTAAAAGATCACAAAATTATCACTGATATATACATTTCTTGAGACAATGGGCAAAGTTCCCATTTATGGGAAATGTTCTTCTTTTTTTCACACAGTGAAACTGAGAAAATTATACCAAATGAGAAAGCCTTTTCTCTAAAGTAATCTCCTTAAATATTCTAGTAATGCAAATCTTGGGAAATGTAATTTTTCATCTCAGACTTGAAACAGGTTATTATTAAATAAATGTACACATATCTTATTGCTTGGCAACAGATTTTCCAAAACTAAACAATTCTTTAAAATTCCATATTGCTCTTAAATCATATTCCAACCTTTTCTATTTGCTTTTATTTTCTGAATGAAAACTGTTCAATGCAATGACAATCTAGACTGAGCCCTGCAATATACAAGTAAATCATATAGTTCAGCTCAAAACAAAAGAAATGATAAATCTTCTGTTTCTGTCAAAATCATAATGCTAAAATATTTATAAAAACTAACTAGGATTTATCTGTGTCCGATGATGGACCCACAGGACGTTGTCTTAGGGCATTCTGTGGAAAGTCTTTGCTTGTTCCTTCTTTATTTTCTGCGTCCTCTTCTGAAACATCTTCTTCATCGGCCTCTTGTTCCTCCTCCACTTTTTTCAAAGGTTGAGAGAATTCTGGTAATGATTTTTCTTAAAGACAAAGACCAGAAATGTGTTTCTGTTGATATAGTAGATTTGCTTTAGAGTAAAATCAAGATACAATAATTCCATAACCCAATAAACTGCTTTGGCATTTATTTATGTTTGGACTTCCAAAAGGAATATAAATTATTAAGAGGAAAAAAGGATATTATAAAAAGAAAATTTGTTTTGAAGGTCCATTTGCTTACCAAATTCACTCTAGTTATCTATCTATTCATAAACTAAACGGAAAATAATGAATCAGCATTAATGCTGTGAATGTGGAAGTGGCTTTCATTAATTTGCTATTAATTTTCTGGTCTATAAGCATACACTCCAATTTTAGTTCCCAGAGAAACAGAATTGCAAATTTATAGTTACAAATTATACTCTTGTGCATATTTTTTCTAGTCTCATAAATGTGCTCTCCCTCCCCCATCCTCATCTATATGACTTTATTAAAGTAAAATTACAAGCAATAAAATATACAAATATCAGTTATACACACTTGTAGAGACTTTCTGTTTTTTACTGGACCAGTTGCTGTTTACCTTAAGCTTGGAGCACACCATGTTAATTAGACCCAGGAGATAGAATTGAGCCAAAGAGCTTTCAATGTCCCCAGACTCCCTCCAATCCTAGTCAACCCAGAATTGGTGGGGAGGAAGTGGTTAATAAACAGAAGAAACTATGGAAAGAAACTCCCAGTCACTGACAACCTCTTGTTTGGTCTGTCTGGCATGCCTCTTTATGTCAGGTTAACAGACTCTGTCCTGTATCATATTCCAATTGGTTCTTGCCAGTACTACAGTTTACAACAGTATCTCCTCCAAGAGTGATTTTGCTCCCCAAGGAACATTTAGCAATGCCTGGAGACCATCCTAGATTGTCACACCTAAGGGGGACAGGGCTACTGGCAACTAGTAGGATATTGCTGAACATTAAACAATGTATAAAATACAGGCCATCACAAGTAAAATTCGTGTGGCAAAAAAGCAATAGTGTCAAGTTTGAAAAATCCTAGCTTACACTAAGTTTCAAGAAGCAAGCCCTTTATACAAGTGGAATGCACCAGAATTTCTCTAAAACTGGGTAGTTATAAGAAAATGGTCTCCCTCTTGCTCTAGTATTGTGAGTGATGGCTTTCTATGATCATCTTATGCTACTAACTAGAAAGAGCCAAGCTGAAACTAGGAAAAGTACAGGTTTAGAAAATAAGCAATTCAGAAACATACATCTCAACATCATCATTTGAGCCCCACGAATCCAGTCAACTCTATCCCTAGACTTCTTGCTACATGACCCAATAAATTCCTAATTTTGCTTAAAGATGAATGAGTTGGGTTTCTTGCCCTAGCAACTCAAAATCTAAGCCACACACACATACTAGATAACAAATCATGTGACCTGCTAATGAGACACCAACACATTAAAGAGTTGGATTAATATCTATCAGTTATGTCACTAAGGGAAAATAAACTACATAACCATATAAACATGAATAGGATAATATGAGTATTATATACCTATCTTCTTTTTTAATGACATGGAAAGGCATTTAGAAAACCTACTACTTTATGCTTTTTAATCTCCTCTAATTAACAGCTATTTAATAACTTTTACTGTGTAGCTTCTTGTTGTTGTTGTTGTTAGGTGCCATCAAGTCGGTATCTGACTCATAGCCACCCTACGTACAACAGGCAAACACTAAAGTCAATGCTTCTCTGCTATTCATAGGATTTTTAATGGCAGGTGATTTTTTGGGAGTGGGTTGCTGGGTCCTTCTCCCACTATGTAGCTTAGTAGAGAAAAAACTTGGGTTAACCTGACATGAATTACCTAAGTCTTTTTTTAAAAACTCCTTTCTAACAGTAAAAGGATATGAATCTCTGCCATTTCCTTCAATTCATCTAAATTTCTAAAATTTCATTTACTCACTGTTTCTACCTCCTTTGAGAACACTTACCACCAGTTATATATTCCACAGTATATTCCATGGTATATTTCATATTACCAGTCAGGATTTTTTAACGTTTATTTGGTCAACACCAAAAGCTGAGTTC
Organism: Pedetes capensis; assembly: GCA_007922755.1. Classification (NCBI taxonomy): domain Eukaryota; kingdom Metazoa; phylum Chordata; class Mammalia; order Rodentia; family Pedetidae; genus Pedetes; species Pedetes capensis. The sequence goes on along the minus strand of VMDO01005781.1, from coordinate 3,467 downwards.
CTTCCCGAGGAGGGAACTACAGATTTTCCTACTAGCAACGATTTTCTCTAAGATAGTGTTTCTCAAAAAGTGGTCCTCAGACCAGCAGTATATGCTTCATGGGAAGCTTGCTGGAAATGCATATTCCGAGGCCCACCACAGAATTTCTAAATCCAAAACCCAGAGCAAGGACCAACAATCTGTTTTAACAAGTTCTACAGGCAAGTCTGATATACTTTCAAGTTTGCTCCAATTAGTAAAACAACTCAGATTCCAACGTCTATGGCTTCAGACACAGAAATTAATCCATGAAAATGCCCAGAGTATTCTCTTAGCACATGACTTTGACAGAAGAGTATCAAGCAACTGAGGCAATAATATTCAGTCCACACAATGCATGACTCATTATGAACTTTGGTACACTTATAGGATCAAAGGTCAAATGTGCGCTGATCATCCTACAGATTGTCTGACAGCTGCAGGACTCATGTGAGGTTGAAGACAGAGAATTATAATCAAGAAAACCAAACATAATACAGTTATCTTTTGCATTTACTAAGTCAAATCTGTTTTATTCACAATTTAAAAGATGGTGAATCAACATTTTACATTCACTTCATTTGAAATCCTAAACTTAATGATAATTTTGTCTTTTAAATAACATGTTTTTACAGTGACTCCCCACAAGTCGGTGGCCTTTGGTACATAAAATGATTCTTCTCCCTACAGGTGCCCCTTTTAGTATTATACAACTACCTAGGAAGTAAATGAATGACCTATCACTTACTCAAAGGACAAGATAAACTGAAAATGAAACATCCATTGATTTCATTTTAGCTTTGATCTCAAAAACTCCTAACTTAAGAAAGGTAGCATAATCAATGAAATATTGGGCCATGAGTCTGATTTAGGTCTATGCTCAGCTCTGGCATTTCTGTGTGATCTTGAGGAAATCCTTTGTCTTTCTGAACCTCAGTTTCGTCAGCTACAAGATGGGAGTGATATTACCTATTCAGTCAACTACAAAGTTATTGAAAACCAAACATATAATGGGAAGATAAATTAAAAGTTTTTCACAAATTGCAAATATGAAGGCTTCCATTAAAAGTAGTTTCCCAAAATTGAAAATAAATGATTGCTACGTAACTATATTACAACAGGCAGCATAAGTGCATCTAGTTATATAAACTCATTTTGTAGTGTAGTTCACTGTACATGCCATCTTTAAATCAAGTACAGGAATTGCTTTTCCCAATATCTTACCAGAAAAAAAACTGTAATTAATTGGATACAAAGAATAATCTTCAAAGGTGACCCTATACTAACGAATTCCTCCAAAAGTGAAATGTATTCAAATTTAAAAATTCTAACCCAGATATATTCGCATGATTCCATGAATAATATGACTTTTCAAATACATCAATACTGGGTCAATGTTATTAAATATCTACAAGCTATTTACAATGTATTCTCCACATCATAAAAGAATAAAGAAAATAATGTTCCAAAATCCACTGGGCTAACATTCTCACACGAAACATCTGTCTCTGCCTGCTCTTTATGCCCTAACTGACAAAGACCACCACTCCAGACTTTGCAATTTAAGCTGAAAGGGCAAACTGTCTATGTGTGATTGTGTTTAGACAAATGAAAGGATTATAAATGAGTAAAAATATAAACATTTTAGCGCTGGGGATGTAACTCAGAGGTAAAATGTTTGCCTAGCTAGCATGCATGAGGCCCTGGGTTCAATCTCCATCACCACCATCACAAAAAAAAAAAAAAAAGAAATATACTTACTTGAAGAATATGGCTGTGGTTTTCGCCGTTTTGAGGGACAAAGGCAATCAGCCACAAATATCATACACTGCAAAAGTAAACAGAAACTAAACATGTAACATGATACAAGTAATGTAACTACATTATCACATTTTAAAAGCTATGTTTCATCCTAACACTCTCAAATGAAGTACTTACAAGTCCCAATAAAAGTCCCGAAAATAGAGTTGCTAAAGCAAAAACTGTGTATGAGCCCCAAACAGGTAATCCAAGGTCTTCAATAAAATAGTTATGGCAAGTCTGAAAGCAAAACAAAAGTAAATAAAGGTGTGTTCATTTTTTAAAAAGTGAGTGTTAGAAATGTTTAAGATAGAAATAATATTTTAATCCATACCCTGATGTACATAGATAGTCGAAAAAGTGCTGACATGCTACTCATCCTAAAATAAAGAGATGATTGAAAAACTGAGTAAGATACAGTTTTGTCTACATTTATATACTCTATTTCCTACTCTATAATTTCCCCAACCTGACACATATTGCTGGTGTTAATCAAGACTAGTGACACACTGAGTTCTTGCCTGTAATAAGCCTTGCTCATAAAAGATAACACCTTCTGAATTGCTTCTACCATCGGATCTCATAAATAAGATGCTTGATAATTTCTTTTCCTTTCCTCATATTCACCTTTAACTTCCATCTGATGATTTCTCAATATACTGAGAACACATTACAAGCTCTATGAAATCAACTGGACATGGCAATTCTTATTCATTCTTAGAATCTTCCCCAAAAATGAGCAGAGATTAGAGACTGCAGGAATGACTGGAAACACTTGCTGAACGGATTCTTCCCAGTTAAAAATTACCTGTAGGCCTGGGGATGTAGTTCAGTGCTAGAGAGCTTGTCAAGCATGTATGAGACCCAGAATTTGATGTCCAGCACACTCCCCCCAAAACACTTCTCTTTTTTTGCCAGGTGCCATGGCACAGTGACTCAAATTAAGAGGTTGAAGCATGAAGATCAAATTCCAGGTCAGAGGCAGCTTGCACAACTCAGCAAGACCTGTCACAAAAGGGTTTGCGGGTATGGATCAGTGGTAGAACACCTGCCTACCATGAGTACAAAGCTCTAGATTGTTCAACCTCCCAATCTCAAAAAGGAAAAAAAAAGTCTTTTTCTTGTAACTAATTAAAATTTACAAAAGCATTTGTTTGGTAACTTTTAAAGTACACAGATAACTATGTAAGAAATACTAAGTCATCATGTAAATAAAAATGATTATTTTTACAAAATTAAACGCAAGTGGTTTAGATGGGCAGTTAAGAAAAGCATGCTTCAAAAATAAGGGTTTGCACAAAAGACCACATATAGCCAAAAGACTTTTAAGCTGCAAAACTAATGCAGGTGGAATCACAATCCCTGACTTCAAGCTGTACTATATGGCAATGGTAGCAAAAACAGCTTGGTACTGGCACAAAAATGGGCCCGAAGACATCAGGAACAGAACAGAAGACCCAGATATACCTCAACACACCTATAGCCACCTGATTTTCGACAAAGGAGCAAAGCAAGTAAACTGGAAAAAGGACAGCCTCTTCAACAAATGGTGCTGGGAAACATGGTCATCCACATGCAGAAAAATGAAAGTGGATCCGCATCTCTCAATATACACGAGAGTTAACTCAAAATGGATAAAAGATCTCAAC